>JASDQU010241368.1:29355-44771 GCA_032191745.1 Picea mariana
GCTAGGCTCTTCCTTCCTTCTTCAATGGCTGAATATTTCTCTTTTAGGGGACATGAAACAAGGACCTACTTGTGTGCTTGTCACCTAGGGTTTTAAATCAACAAAGTTTATAAATAAATGCAAGAATATAAGCCTACAACCATTCAATTAAGAAGTTTTGCAGAAAAAACACTTAGTTTTGTAGAAAAAACACTTACATATCATGAAGAAATAGCATTGCAAACCCTAGTTGTAAACCTTCCTTCAAGAGAAATGCCAAAAATGCCAAGAAAATCCTTCCTTCAACAAGTGCGCCTCACTTAAAAGATGAAATGCCCCAATAAGGGCGCAAATATCAGACCTCACAAGAGAGTGAGTTGTGTGTTATGTCAAAATGAGGGAAAAACTCCTCAATATATACTGTATCATGACCTTTAATTAAATTTAGGTCATTAAAAATAGCCGACAAGGCTACAAACCAAAATTATACTATTTTTACATTAAATTGTCAAATCAAAGCCCTAACTAAGCATAAGCAAGACGTCAAGCCCCACTGAGGGAGACGTTAGCCCCTTTTAGGGCACAATGCAACACAAAATGACAAAACGTTGGCCCTCTTTGGGCCTCCCAATCATGCCACACGTGCCAATTGCCCTGTCAAACTGCCATACACTCAAGGTGACGTCAATGGCTCCTAGGTGATGTCCTGGGCCATCAAAAGGAAACGTTCCACTGGAAGTGGGTCAAACCCCTGGGCTGGGCTCAACCAAAGTGTCCCTGATGGAACATCCTTCTTCTTCTCATGTGCAAAAGCTCGGTCAAACACTGTCCTGTCTCTGCCCCTGATGGGGTCCCAACAACCATCTGATGGGCTCTTCAGCCCCATGGAGGTCCAAACTAATCATCTCCCCATGTGTACCGGTCCAACTGGTACCTGTCCATCGGGCATGGTCATGCACATCAAAAACTTCACCCTCCATGGGCTCATTAGTCACATGGATCATAGCAATGTTAATCACGTCTCATCATTAATGTTATCAAACATATGCATAAAAACCCTAATATATCATTCAATAGCTCAAAGATATTACAAAGACCTACAATACAAAGTCGAAGAAAAAGACAAGACACCCTATTTGGCTAGTCTCCATAAGGAAAGGAAAGTCTCAAATGGGTATCATCCAAGCCATGTAAAACGAGGTGATGTGGTCAAGGGATGTCCAGACATACAGGTAGAGTGAGAGACATGGATGCATGGTATTACCTGTGGGTGCCTTTGTAGAAGGCGAGCTGTACACGTCATGGATGCAATTTTTTCCAAGCCCTTTATTGCTTTTATTCTTTTCTTTTCTTTGTTTGCTTTTTCTTTTTTATTTCAAGGACTAACTAGAGGACACTGCCTTGGCGTGGTGACCAGAGCTGACAGTGTTACCCACAAGCACTTTCACAGAGATGATAAGGCTGGCTCGTGATGAGACCCCCTTTCCCTTGGCCATGCAACCAAAGGTCACTACTCTGGCGTGGTAACCAGATAGTGGCAATGTCATGCTGTTAGGTGCCCATGAACATAATAGGCTGACTCGTGATGAGACCCCCTATCCTCTTGGCTAGGTCTTGTTTTTGTTATTTTTCTTCGGGTCCCTCTTATTTCTTGCTGAGAGGCTTTTTATTGCCTTCTCGGGGATCCCTGGGCGAGGCATCTCTAGGTTTCATTCTTTATGGCTTTTATCTTTTACTAGCTGCTTTTACCTTCTGGGCCTTTAGCCCCTTCTTCCCACGAGATAAGGTGCAACCCCACAAATAGATCATCCTAATGCCCGGACTAGGGGAATGGGACAGGTGAGCGGGAGATAAGATGAAAAGTGATGATATGATGGAAGCGGATGATGGCTCTTCAGAAATCCCCCCTGTGGCAAACCAAAACCTATGGGTATAGGCTTGCTAGGATACCCTATCAATCCCCCCAACCATGATCAAGTGGGTTAATGTAAGATCCAAGCAGTTGTCAGAAATAAAAGGAGTAAGATGCATATATCTAAAGGTTATAATGATCAAAAGTGACACATACCATGATACCTGGACCAATTACCTCATGGAGCAAGAGTCTTCTCCGATGCAAGTCCAAGCTGAAGGTGATGGATGCTGCTACTGCTGGCAAGACGAGTCTGATGAAAGAGAAGAAAGATGGGCCCTCCAGGGCCATGCTCAGGTCAATCCTGCTCTCAGTACTCCATGTCTAGGACCTGTGGGCCTCGAGACATGATCTCCTAGTTATCCCATGAAATCGGGGATAACAGGACCAAATCTAATAAATACATTGTGGGTTAAGTAATCAAGGGTGTGGTTAATCTTCATCAACCTTAACAACATTTGTGCTTAAATCTTCTAAATCTTCTTGAATGTGTTGATGATATTGATATATTGGTGATGATCTCATAATTGTGATGAAATGTTGATGTTGATGCTTTAATCTTTGGTATCCTGCACACATAAAGAAATACGTGGTTAGCTTGCTCTTGTATCATTGTATCTTAGCAATTTTTTGTGAATAAGTGTATCTAATATTCTTTGGTTCAATTTATTCTTTTGTAAATCTTGTAAATAACTTGTAATCTACTTGTAATGAACAACCCCTTAACATAGTTGATCCCTTGCCCAATCTTTAGGCACTAGTCTTAGTTGACCTAGAAAAAAGGCTTGCTTTACATGCTAACCCTCGCATCTTGCATTGTTGCCTTAGCATCATAGGATAGATCCCCTCTAACCTTAAGAAATTAAAACTAACTCCTAGAACTTAACTTAATTCATTTAATAACTAAGGTCTACCCCCTTTGGATTTCCTAGGAGTAAGTTTAGACGGAAGAGGTTCCGGTCAAAGTGACAGCGTGGGCTGTGAACCTAGGCATTGTGCCTCCAAGGACACACTAAGTGAGCTGGACTTAGCTCACGTCTGCAAGTGTGTATAAGGACAGCAACACAACCAATATATTTTATTCTATGTGCTGTAATTTATTTATCGAGAAGGAAAAAAAACAAGGTAGTAAAGTATCTAGGTGCTGGGGATAGAGAGATTTTTCAGCAAAAACACCCCACCATTTGCTAGAGGACACAAACAACTAAGAACAAGACATGAACCCACCATGCAACAACCAAGTGAGAGTAGTGACTAGAACATCATCAGCGAGGGAAATGACAAGATGATCTCCCCAACAATGATCCAAGATGAGAAAAGTGTCTCCATCAAGCAAAGGTACAAAAGTAGCACCAAACCACTTGATGACCATCAACCATGACCATCCTTCAGAGAAAAGTGAATCTCCTCCACCAAAGATTGAAGAATTTTGAGGTTCCTATAGGCTGCCCAATAGGGCTATCTTGTGACCTCTTGTTGGGCACTAAGTTCAAGGTAATTTCAAACTGTTTTTGCTGCTGTTTTGGACAGCCAATAGGTCTGATATTTCTGCCCACTGAAACTGCCCCTTAGGAACTGATTAGCTGCCCCTTTATAGATGATGTTTTAAGGATTTAATTAGGAGGTTTTTGTTGTCCAAATTAGCACACATAAAACTCCACAAAAGTAGTAAATACCCTCTAGGATCTTTAACACCTACAACTGATAAATAACTAAACAAACCATGACAAATGAACACAAGTGTTTTTGGTCAACATGACCTTGGAAAAACCCCCATGGGGAAAACTAGTTTGAGATGAAATTTTATTATGGAGTCGTAAGGTAAAACAGAAACAAAGAAATACACAAGAAAAACTTGGTACAATAGCCAACTCCACTTTAGCTTGGCTTTGGAGTTCTTGAAATATGTGCCCCTCCAAGACAATGTGCCCCTCTTCCTTTGTGCCTGCTAGATGGAGCTTTGTGCTCCCTTTACCTCTTGCCTGCTAACCTTGAAGTTTGCACCCATGTAGTAAATGAGTGCACCCTATCTCTTGTGCGGCCTCCTCAACTCCTTTGTGCGCCCCCTTTCTTAGAGCACCCCTCTCACAAGCTTGATGCGCACTTACCTCTAGTGCACACTTCCTCAAGCATATGCACAAGCCCTCACAAGAATGCTCAACCTCAAAGCTTGAGCGCCCCTCTTCTCAAGTTCTCTTTTCTCCTCTCCTCCTTCACCCAAATCACTCAAGTGAACAAGTGAATCTCTCTTTTTCCCTTTTTCCTCCTTTAGCCTCATCCTTAGGCTAACCTAGAAAACCAATGGCCAAGATTAGATCTGAGGCCAAACCTCCAATCAATGGTGGAAATTAAATCTCCAAAATGACTTAAGTCTCCTAAATCACTTTTCCTTCATTAATAACATTATAAAATCAAAGTGACTTTATAACTTAAAATAGTTTGTCATTAATGATGTTATAAAGTCAAAGTGACTTTATAACTTAAAATAGTTTGTCATTAATGATGTTATAAATTCAAAGTGACTTTATAACATAAAGTAAAGTGGTGAGGGTCAACTATTTCTCCCTTTGTGTTTAGAGACTCATAAACACAAGAGGACCACTTTCCAACATACCCAAAAGTCAATACTCCCTCTTACCAAGGAAAGTGTTACTCACCACTCCCAACTTGTCCATGAAGTAGACATCCTTGCCCCTTGGCAAGGACTCAGTGAGTATGTCTGCAACTTACTCATCAGAAGTGGGCTCGGAAACTGATCTTCTCGTCACCATAGCCAAGTGGAACCCAAATCTCTCTGGCACCCTGCTCTCTCTCATCAACCTCTGAAGCTCTCCAACATACTCCTTGGCTTCCTTCAGGGTCTCCTGAAACCATCTCAGTTTATTTTTCCCTGAAGTAACCTCTCGTGGAGTAGTCTCCTCATGCCCCCGAGTCTCATGCACAGATCTCTGCAAAGTAGTATGTGACCTTGAAGCACCTGCACCAACTGTTTGTATACTCGGCAATTGTGAACCTAAAGTTGTCTTGGGTGGACCAGTCAACGCTAAACTAGGTGTACTCGACACCTGAGGTTGTGTGCCTTGCGATGCATCACTTTTCATTTGTGGGACCTCCTCAACTCTATCTCTCAACTCAAGAGATCTTCGTAAAGATCTATCCTCCTCAAATCTAACATCTCTCCTCACCACCACTCTCCTCTATTCTGAAAGGTAGATCTGGTAGGCCTTAGAGACCTCTGAGTATCCAACTAGAATCCCCTTCTGTGCTATGGGATCTAGCTTTGTCCTCTTCTCTGAGGGGACATGAGAGAACGTCAAGCACCCAAATATGCGTAGGTGCTCAACATTGGCCTACTCCCATTGAAGGCCTCCTTAGGAGTCTTCCTCCCCAAAGCTCTATGGGGACTCCTGTTTTGCAGATATACTATAATACTACAAGCCTCTTCCCGTAAGTAGAATGGCAGTGCCTGATCATGCAACATCGATCTCGCTGCACCAACTATGACCCTGTTCCTCCTCTTTGCAACCCCATACTGCTGTGGGTTATAAGGAATGGTCAACTGCCTTCTGATACCCTGCTTGGTACAAAAATATGCAAACTCCGTGGAGGTATACTCACCTCCATTGTCCGACTGTAAAACCTTGATCATCTTTCCTGTCTGGTTCTTCAAAAGATCTTTGAACTCTTGGAACCTCTTGAAGACCTAACTCTTGGTCCTCAGTAAATAGATCTAGGTCTTCCTGGAGTGGTCATCAATGAAAGTAACATAATACTTACAACCACCCAAGGAAACTCGTGACATGGGCCCACACACATCTGTGTGTATCAAGTCTAGTACCCCAGCTGATCTATGTCATTGCTGGGAAAGACAGTCTTGGTCTACTTCCCAAGAGCACACCCTCTACATAGCTCCTATTGCTCAATGTTGAACTGTGGCAAACCTGTCATAATCTCTCTTAGTGATCTTAGAGCTCCATGATGCAAATGAGCCATCCTCCGATGCCATATCTCATACAACTGAGTGCTGCTGCTACTAGCCAAAGCATGCAATGGCTGAAAAAACAATTTATATAGGTTCCCCTCTCGTGTCCCAATCACTCTGCCAGAAGTGACACTTGACCCCTTAGGGTGAATGAGGACCTATGTTCCTCCGAAGGACACCTCAAACTCCCTATCTTAGATGGAGGAAACTGAAACAAGATTCTTCTTCAACCCAGGAACATACAATACATCCCTGAACACCAAGGGTGTCATCAACTCCCTTTGAAAGGAAATTGTGCCACGCCCAACCACTCTGACTATGGTGTCGTCTCCGAGCACTATCTCCAACTTGATCTCAGGATCTCTGAGATTAGTGAAGTGCTCTCTCACACCTGACATGTAACTCGAAGCTCCACTGTCAATGTATCAGACATTGGATGGTGACTCAACTGTCGAACAACAAACTATCAAGGAACACTCCCTCTCAAACTGAGAGACAAACTTGTCCTCCTATGTTGTTGCTGCAGTACCACTTGCTTCTTCTTCTTCCTGTTGGGACACTGTCCAACAAAGTGCCTCAACTGGTTACAAGCAAAGAATTTCACTTTGCTCATGTCCTTCTGCTGCTCACCTCCTCTTTGTTGCTGCTGCTTGGCCCCACCCTTGGGCCCTTGCTTGGTATTCTTCTTTCCCTTTGCCAAAAGAACAAGATCCTCATCACCATCCTCACCATGCTGCTGACTAGTGGATCCAGAGCCAACTCTAAGCTCCTCCTGCACAAAGTCATCCCAGAGCCTCTCCCAACTGGCATATGCTCTCTTGCCACGATGCCTCGTACAAAACTCTCCCAAGGTTTGGAGAAGCCATTTAAGGCTATCCTCACCAGCTCTGAGGGATCTACTATATGAGAAAATCTTGTGAGGAATGATGTCATTGAATTAGTCTTCGTCATCTTCCCCTTAACTTCTCTTGGAGCACAATCTTCCGGTTCTGGTTAGGACTCTGGTAAAGACCGCATAATGAGTGCCACATTTGAAATGCAAACTCTTTACTAGAAATGTGAGGAATGATATGGTCCTTGACCGCAGCATGGATAGTCCTCTTGGCCCTGATGTTTCTCTTCCAGAACTCAACCATGAGCATTGCATCTGTAGGAGGTAATATGGGATTCTCCACAATATTCCATAGCTCAAATTCCTCCAAGATCAAGACTATCTTGGCCTTCCACAGAGACCAATTACTAACCCCCGCTAGCCTATCCTCCACCCTCAAACCTACCACCAACATGGCTGCCATCTGATGCTACTTTGACCAAACAAAACTGATGCTAACAAATGTGAGGTGAAGCAAAATTCTGCCTTCAACACACAAAAATCAAGTGTGAAAATGAAGCTTCCAAACAAGTGAAAAATATGCCAATTGTTTGCCACTATATCAGCCAACTCATGTGCCCTTAGGCTTTGATACCATGAAGAATTTTGAGGTTCCTATAGGCTTCCCAACATGCCTGTCTTGTGACCTCTTGTTGGGCACTAACTTCAAGGTAATTGCAAACTGTTTTTTCTACTGTTTAGGACAACCAACAAGTCTGATATTTCTGCCCACTGAAACTGCCCCTTAGGAAGTGATTTTCTGCCCCTTTGTTGATGTTGTTTTAAGGATTTAATTAGGAGGTTTTGTTGTCCAAATTAGCACACATAAAACTCCACAAAAGCAGTAAATACCCTCTAGGATCTTTAACACCTACAACTGATAAGTAACTAAGCAAACCATGACAAATGAACACAAGTGTTTTTGGTCAACATGACCTTGGAAAAACCAGTTTGAGAGGATATTTTATTATGGAATCTTAAGGTAAAATAGCAACAAAGAAATACACAAGAAGAACCTAGTACAATAGCCAACTCCACTTGAGCTTGGCTTTGGAGTTCTTCTTGAAATATGTGCCCCTCTTCCTTTGTGCCTACTAGATGGAGCTTTGCGCCCCCTTTACCTCTTTCCTGCTAACCTTGAAGTTTGTGCCCATGTAGTAGATGAGTGCGCCCTCCTTGACTCCTTTGTGTGCCCCCCTTCTTAGAGCACCCTGTTGACCACCTATTTCGACTAGGTGTCAACGTCATGTACCATGAAGCTATGTACCTTGTGGTACAACATATTTTGAAGACTTATGGCTCAACAAGGTAAATTTTGCCCCCAACACGTCTTTCTATGTACTCGGAATGTCCGCTCCCCTGCATGGGATAATAATGTAATACGTCAACAAGAGTCAATTTTTAGTTAGTTGCCTATGACTTTATCATTAGGGAAATCCTTTCATTCGAGTGTTTTTTTTTTTCCTCAGGTAATTAATCTTGCCTAGCATGCAATTTTAATTATCTTTGAGTTTTTCACTCACAAAAATCCTCCAAAGTGGTGAAAGACATTCTAATGATCGAGCCCATGGGGTGACTAAGGTTAAGGAATGTTGTAAATGACCATGCTAGACATCTTCTAAAGTCTTGTGGAATTCTGTTAAGTTTTGATAGGTTTTTTTAATTATTAAAATTTTCCATTAATTGAAAATTTTAATTATTTTTTATGTAAAATGTAAAAATTTGGTTCTTGGGGATTTTATATAGAGGTGTGAGTACTCAAATCCAATGACTTATGACCCCCTACACCCTTGGACCAAGTTTCAGTTCAATTGGACAAGTTTTGCTAGGTTATCGTCAATGAGGAGTCCAAGTCAGTGAAAAATCAACATTTAATTTGGCTAAGGTAAAAAAACCAAATTTTGTAAAAATGACTAATGTCATGAGAAAAAGTGGGGAAATGATTCCTAATGTACTTCCAAAGCTGGAAAAGTGAAAATCCACTTAGAAGACCCCCCCATGCATAGCCAACAACTAAAAGTGATGTTTCCCTAGTAAAAAGTGTGCCCCCATTGCTCATGAACTTAGGCAAAGTAAACAATTAAAGTGAAAAAAGTGCTAAAACTCTAAGTACGCCCTTCCTATAGCCTAACCTTATGTTTGACAAGTCAAAAAGGGTTTCCCCCCCTTCACATCTCACCCCTCAAACCCTAACTCACTACCAAAACCCTAAAAGTGCCTCTTCCTTGGCTTGTTCTTTCTCCCTTGGATGGATGAGACTTGTAATTCATCCAAGTGGGGTTTCTCTTCTCTCCCTCATATAAAAGAAAGCCCCCCCCTTCTCATTTGGACATCTATTCTTATAACAACTCTACTATGCCAAAATCTCTCCCATCTCTCTCTCATTCTCTCCCATTTTCTCTCATGATTCTTGGTGCCATTGGGCAAATCTTTTCTTGGTTAATAAAATAGAAGCTTTGGAGGATCTCGTGTCTCTTGGAGTGACTATATGGTTTTGTTTATGAGGTAATATTGCTGCAATTTTTTTTTTGTATTTCCTTACTTGCATTTTTACTTGGAGACCCAAGCAAAGTATTTATCTTGGGATAGATTAGTAGTAGTATTACTATTAATCTTTGTGAGTTGTTTCTAGTAGATTTAGAAAGTATTTTGCAAGTTATTAGAACACACTCACCTTCTTGTTGTATCTTGTAGCAAGGGTTTACAAAATCCATAGGTTACCAAAGGCTTGAAGGAGTGGATTTCAGAGCTGGAAATCCATTTTTCAGCCATCTAATGCTTCTTACATTTTCTGTTTTTATTTCCAGCCATATATCTATCGATTTCTAGCATTATTTTCATCTAAAATTGCAAATCTAATCTTTCTTTCAGTTTCATATTTTTTTGTAAATAATTTATGTTTATTATGTTAATATAAAACAACTTGTTCAAATAATGTTTAGTAGTTTTCAACAAGAAAAACTTGTTGTTTTTTGTAAGCTTTTGCAGGTTAAATGATAATTTCTGCATATTTTTGGCTCTAAAGACTCAAGGAAACATTCAAGAGCTTTGGTGTCAAACCCTCTTCTCTATTATCACTTTCTAAGCATTGTAAGCAACCCAAAAGAGTCTCTTGGGCTTGCATTCTCTCTACTTCAAATTTTTCTATAAAGTGTACATAAGTTTTTTTTGTGTTTTTCCCACACCTTGCATAGTGATTGGCTTTGCCATCCATGCAATATCATGAAGGCTAGATTATAATTTAACTTTTTGTTTTACTTTTATTTATCCACCTTGGCGAAAACGGTAGGCTTGTCCTTCATCTTGTGCCATAGTTGTGAGGTTGTCATTTTAATTTCAAGTCATTTAATTTATTTAATTTCGCCCACACCTTGCATAGTGCTTGGCTTAGCCATCCATGCAACATCGTGAAGGCTAAAATAAATTTTAACTTGTTGTAAAGTAATCAAATTGGTGCCTTGCCTTTGTGGATCTTAGAGAACTTTGTGGATCTTGGGAAACTAAGAAAGGGAAAATGATTGAGAGGCTAGATTAATTAGGCACCCAATTTATTATTGTTTCTACCACAAAAAAATGTGACTTGGGAGGCTAGAAGGGGTTGAAGCCGAGGACGGTTTCACGATACTGTGTCCTCCTTGTTGAGTGCCCAAACATTCTGGATTCGACCTGTGGAGCTAAGGAAGAACCTTGTTTGTTCTTCTTATTGAGCACCCAACACTTCCTTCTAGTTGAAGGGATAAAAATTATGGGTAGTCACATAGTTTAGGCTTGCATCTTTCACACTTAATTCCCCCCTGAATTCAAGAGAGACCTAAAACTTGTTAAAATCAACCTACACACTCTCTCACAACATTTGCTTTTTCAGTCAATTTACTTTCAAGCATTTCTTTTTCATGTGAATACTTGTTTCAAAATTTTTCATTTGTAGCATTTTGTATTTATTTGAATATAATTTGTTTAAGTGTAAAGTTACTTCTCATATTTATTGTGGATATCTCATAACATTGTTCATTCTTGTATAATTGTACTATTGTTGTATATTTCATCTAATCATTTTGGGTAATCTTTAGGCACTGGTCTAATCATTGATTTATAAATAAAGGGTTTGCTTATCATTGAAGAAACTGCATTCTTGCATTTGTTGCCTGCCATTGGGTTGGGTTTCTTAATCAACAACTAAATTAACTCCTAGATCATTAATCAAACTTCACATAATATGGTCTAGCCCCCTTGGCTTCCCTAGGAGTGAGTCTAGACATAAGAGGTTTAGATCGAGGTGACAATGGGTCTAGACTTAGGTTTGTACCTCCAAGGACACACCAAGTGTGTTGGAGACTTCTCCATGCTTATAGGTGTGTATAAGGACGACAACACACCCCTTCCCCTTTCACGAGCTTGATGCACACTTACCTCTAGTGCTCACTTTCTCAAGCATATGCATAAGCCCTCATAGGAATGCTCAACCTCAAAGCTTGAGCTCTCTTCTTCAATGGTGCACCCCTCTTCTCCAAGTTCTCTCTTCTCCTCTCCTCCTTCACTCGAATCACTCAAGTGAACAAGTGAATCTCTCTTTCCCCCTTTTGCCTCCTTTAGCCTCATTCTTAGGCTAACCTAGAAAACCAATGGCCAAGATTAGATCTTACGCCAAACCTCCAATCAATGGTGAAGATTAAATCTCCAAAATGACTTAAGTCGCCTAAGTCACCTTTCCTTCATTAATAACATTATAAAATCAAAGTGACTATAACTTAAAGTACTTTGTCATTAATGATGTTATAAAGTCAAAGTGACCTTATAACATAAAATAAAGTGGCGAGGGTCAAATATTTCCCCTTTTGTGTTTAGAGACTCACAAACACAAGGGCACCAATTTCCAAGGTACCCAAAACTCAACAAAGATATCCATCAAATAATCCACTATCAATAAGAGAAGACGCTCCATGAATGTGTGTACCCTTAAATCCTATGTCACACTGTTCAGGTTCGAGTTCGGGTTCGACAAGGTTTAGGTTAAATTCAAGTTTAGGTTCAGTTTTGTAAATCTCTTTGATGTATTAGATATATCACATATATCGCAGAGTTAAACCCCTATCACCCCCCGTCTTGTGACATTTTTAGAGATATTCTGATATTACCAATTTCATTGAAAAGTTACATTCCAGACCCTCACCAATACTTTCCTTGAGATGAGATTTACAACATTGATTTATATTTATAACTATAATTATAATTATAATTATTTATATTTAAAAAATATAAACATATATAATTTATAATTATAAATATAAATAAATTTAAATTATATATATATATATATATATATATAATCCTGTGTTTTCTGCGAACTCGAAGCTTGCGAACTCCAAGAATTTCCCTTTGAGGCTTCGTTTGCTTGCTTGATTGAAGGTAAAACCTTTGCAACAGCCGAAAGTTGTAAGAATGGTACCCGTGGGCCGCAACGACAGTGAGCAGTGATACGAAGTTCGAACTTTGAACCCTACCTTCTTGGTTTCCAATCACAGAGTCTGGACTGTGTGCAGTTCTATCTATGTGGCGTGAACTTCGAAGGAAACGCGATTTCGTGTGCTGTGAACTTTGAAGGAAGCCCGATTTAATGTGCAACTAGAGGTATTGTCAAACAACAACCTTGACTGGCGAACCCGTAAACGAATTTTAATTTTTTTCAGGTTCGGCGAATTTCGAACCCCAAGCTTCGAGTTCGCCAAACCCTGTGACTTAGCTTAAATCCATCCAAATGTTCCATGGGTACCAGCTGCAAACCCCATCAATCTGAAACCTCGTACAGTATGATGTGTAACACACTGGCATTCAAAAACCAAGTGTCCAAACTTCATGCAGGAAAACAGTGCCGAATTTGTACTATAAAATACTTGATGATCGCTGGCCAGACTTCCATAACTTCTTTGCATGGTGTCCTCAGGTGGCATTCTACGAGACTTATTATTTTTCTATACTGCATAAGCCTCAATCAAAGGCCCACAGAGATCCTTTGTGGAGCAGCTATTTACTTCATCATAACAATAGTTATGACTTGTGAACACTTTGCATACTAGAATCATACCTATGCTTCTTGTTATCCGAACGCTTTAAGATATTTGTCCATTTGCATCTGTTAATCGTGAAGTTTTCGTTATGTCATTGAATTCGGTCTGTTTTAGGGTTTTAGTATGCCTTTTTTGGGCCATTACTTGGAAGTTGGTTATATATTCCATTGTCTGAATACTAAGTATTATTTTTTTCACGTTTCCTTGCTGTCTTTAAAAAGTTGAAACATGGTAATTATGAAAACTTCTTTTTTCTAGATTAGTGCACATGGTAGATACAATCTTGACATTTTCAATTCTTATCGTCTTGCCCATTTTTCTTCTAGACGTTTCATATGCCTCATCAAACCCCTAAAGTAGAGTGTTATTACCAACCAAAGTGACAGTTGTCTCTTTTCTTCTTCATGCGAGTATTGAAAAATTGTGAGTAAAATTAAAAATTTGTTGTGCTAACAATAAACTCTCAGAGAATGTGGTATCTTACAATTTATTCTTGTTATAGGATTTTGTGGTGAAACAGAACAGGACCATGCTGATACATTGAGCCTCATTAAGTCCGTAGGTTACGATATGGCTTACTTGTTTGCCTACAGTCTGCGGGAGAAAACACATGCTCATCGAAACTATGTAGATGATGTACCAGATGATGTCAAGCAAAGAAGGCTGTCAGAGCTCATCAGTGCTTTCCGGGAATCAACAGGTCAGAGGTATGACTCGCAGGTTGGTACGACTCAACTTCTGCTTGTTGAAGGACCCAATAAAAGAGCTCCAGAAAGTGAATTAATTGGAAAAAGTGACAGGGGACATAGGATAAGCTTTCAAAATGTACCCCTAACAGACGTGAGTAACTTGCCACCCCATAGAATGGAGATAGCTGGTCTTGGGGACAGACCTGCAGAGGATGCCTTAAACCAAGCTATAAATGGTAATAAAAGGAATCCACGTATTGGTGATTATGTTGAAGTTCTTATTACAAAATCAAGTCGAGCAACTTTGTTTGGAGAGGCACTTTGTTTGACAAATTTAACCAGTTTCTATCAGAAGAGTAGAGAAACGGAGAAATTAGCACAAATGGAACAAGTAATTTAGGTTTTCTTACATTCATTAGAAAATGTTGTGTTGGCACTTTGAAGTAAGCATGATGTATTATCTTACCAAAATTCACCATACTGTTTTCTTCTTTTATTTATATAACTTTGGAGTGGCCTTGGGTAAGGTATCTACATTTCTAAGTGGAATATTCATTTTGATCGAAAGAGCAACATTTCCACTATGCGAATCCTCTTTGATGGTTGCCAACCATAAAAAAGATCAGAATCCTACGGATTAAT
The DNA here is from genome assembly GCA_032191745.1 of Picea mariana. Taxonomy (NCBI): domain Eukaryota; kingdom Viridiplantae; phylum Streptophyta; class Pinopsida; order Pinales; family Pinaceae; genus Picea; species Picea mariana. Next base: position 43,496 of record JASDQU010241368.1, read on the forward strand.
AGGAATCTGTGGGGAATGTCTGGCAAATGCCATAGCTTCATCTGCGTAAAACGGGGTGACAAATTTAAGTTTGTAATTAACCCACATATACTGAACTTGGAGTACTTTCAGTTTTGACATAAAAAGGCAATTCACATTTGGCTGTACTTTCTGTTGAATACGGAAGACAACCTGAGAGTGGATGTATTTCCTTATTCAATGTAGATCGGTTATTCTCAATGAGCTTTACATTGATATTTTACCAATTAATTTGCAGAGTTTTCCCACGTAAATTTTACTTCTTACAACTAGCTGATGTGTTTCATACTTTTTAGATTGCAAACATAAATAAAGTTATTAGGTTTGCGTTGTTTTTCGCATATAGATGTGCTTTGCTAATGGTGTGATGCCTGTATCAATTACAGACGATTCAAAAGTATACTCAGGGCCTTTAATAGTTCTAAAACATTTGTGCTTTTCTGTTCATAGTCCTCTCTGCATTATCAAATGCATTTTCTTTTAAGATTCACATGTGTTGCTGATGGCCTTTGTTGTTATAAAACGCTAATTTTTTATGCTCTTATTCCTGTCGGCGTTGTTGAATGCATTTATGCTTAGTGCTGATTCCTCCATTAATTGGCTCCTTGGAAAAGATTTTGAAGTATTTTGGGTAATTATCTGATACATTAGCTATGGATCACATGGAGTCCAAGTTGATAGCTTCAGTAGGTATCACTATCTGCGGGAGAAGAATAAAATACTTGAGATTAAATTTTTGTCATTGTGACATGTAATTCTATATCAATGATTGGGTGATAAGATGGTGATGCTCCAGCGAGATACCATTCAAGAGGAGAGTGTGATTTCGTCTTCAATGTTGGTACACTTTTTATATCACTTGTTAGTTAGCAGTGGTCTTAAATTCCTTTTAGTGACTATTTACATTTTCTCTTCATTGTCAATTTCTTTTTTAACCGAAACTGAGAAAATTATATTAATGAAAAAAGGCTGTAGCTGAGCTAAACAGCACTAGTACATCCAACTGAAAATTTTCAAAATTTACGCTGGTGGTGCAGTTCCAAACCAAAATATTAAGTTTACATAATATATTGGCAAAGATTCTTGTTAGAATATTAGGGTTAGATGGAAAACAGCAGTCACCTTTTAAAATTCAAACAAAGATACTTTTAGATCTGGAGCAATGGCAGCATATAGATTAATAAACAGCAATGACAGAATGATAATACAAATCTAAAAAGGCAAAGCTCATCCAACGCTAGTAAGCTCAAACAATGAG
>JASDQU010241368.1:44871-90609 GCA_032191745.1 Picea mariana
TAACAAAGTAATACACTTATCTTCTTCTGCAATCATAATATTAACAGATCCAAGTTGACTTACCAGAGTATTAAAGGCATTTAGATGTTCTGTCACATAATCTCCATCTTCCATCCTAAGATGATACAACTTCTTTCGAAGAAACAACTTGTTTACTAGGGACTTTGATTGATACAAATTCCCTAACTTATCCTATAGTTCCCTGGCTGTAGATTCTCCCGAGACATTCAACAACACCGAATCTGCCAGGTAGAGTCGAATGGTACTCCTTGCTCTTCTGTCCAACTTGTCCCAATCTTCCTTCGACATACCAGTAATTGGTGTACTTGTAGTTTGTGTACTGGTAGGTTGTGTACCAGTAGCCTGTGTGCTTGTAGATGGTGTACCAGTAGGCTGTGTACCAGGATCCACAACGATCCATTGTTCTTTGTCTACAAGAAGGTCCTCCATCTTGAGCTTCCATAGCTCAAAGTTTTTACCATCGAACTTCTCTATCTCGATTCTAGATGAGCTCGCCATTCCTCTTACTTTACTCGAATCTCCACTGCAAAAGCTCCCACTAAACCTAGGTTTATCACAGACCCAAGATAAACTTGATCTATCAAGACCGAGCCAAACCCTCAGCAACAAAGGCATCCCTCTAAAGCCAAAAACATGCTCTGATACCACATGTAAGTTTTAAACCTGCGAAGTAAAGCAATGCATATAGATTCTTAAGCAATACAGAAATTAATCAATGACTCATACACAGAGTACACATAGATTTTTATCGGAAACCCATCAACCGAGAAAACCTTTCTTATTTTCATTATATCAAATTTCACCATTCGTCATACAATATATACAATGTTTTTAGGTATTCCGTAGATACCAAAACCCTAATCCCTTAATCCAGGATTAATTTACAAATCAGCTAAAAATAGCAAAATCCGCTAGAAATAGCAAAAATCGCCCCCAAAAAAATTTAGAGGCGCTGCCCCGAGCTACCGCTCGATGCCGAACGTTGCGTGTAACCAGGGGGGGCATACCTGCCCTCCCTTGGGACCCCCCTAGGAAAGCGCCCGACGCACACAGAAGAGCTCTAGGTGAAGGGATCGTCAGACGTAGTTGTCGTATCTGACGCACCCACACACACACACATGCAAAGAATATAACACATACCCAACACTTTGATCTACACCAATGTTGATCTCTACAATGTGCATTCGGGTAGCAATGATAGAACTATGCGATTGAAATATTAGGGCATCTATGACAATGCTAAGTTGGCACTTTGATCTACACCAATGTTGATCTCTACAATGTGCATTCGGGTAGCAATGCTAGAACTATGCGATTGAAATATTAGGGCATCTATGACAATGCTAAGTTGGCCCTTTGATCTACACCAATGTTGATCTCTACAATGTGCATTCTACATCAATGTCTTAGCACAACCTACACCTCTAATACAATAATCAAAATGGCATGCATGTACTTGTGCAAATTCTTAAGGTGAACCTCTCTTTAGTAGGACTCCTCTAGTCCTGGGTTTGGACCATTGATCTCCATCTTATTTTAGGACAAAACCTCCATACTTAGGAGGCATTGGTCTTCAATGATTGTCTTGCTAGTTGAGGGAACTTAGCTTGAATGTGCTCTAAGGTATATACTACTTACAATCTTGGAAGTTGACTTGATATAGTTTTAAGGTTCCCTATTTTGTTGCCCACTCTTTGCATTGTAGAAATGTGTTTTGATGTACAAGCATCCTTGTATGTTTTAAGTCAGAGTGTGCAATAAGGAAGTGCAACAATCAAGAGTGTAACATAAGAAGAAGTGTGATAGAGGGAATGCATAATAGATGGAAGTGTTAATGTAAAAGCACAAGAGAGATAGAAAGTCCAACACAAAGTTTAGGTGCGAAGGAAGGAATCATGCAATAGTCAAAGAAGAAGCGAAAGGATGGTAATGATATCAACAAGAGCAAGATGGAGGTGGAGAATGATAGCATGCTAGCATTTAAAAGAGCTAACAAAGACAAAGCATGATGAAACACGTGTATGATGAGTGCCACATGATGACAAGAACGACAAGAACAACATGATAGCATGCATAGGGAAGATGAAGTATTGAAACCAAGGATGCCAAAATCATAGATGGAAGTTGAAGTGAAAAAGAGAGAAGTGAAGAGTTGCAGATGAATTAAACAATCAACTAGTGAAGTATAAGCAAGATGGTGACCATTAGAGTCAGTTAGCCAATAAGTTTGTTAGTCGGATCATAGAGAGGTAATAGTTAGTTAGTGAGTTGGCTAAGAAACAAAGTAGAAGGGTGTTGAGAGTGAAAACTAAGAGTGTATTATATGCATCCTGAATTTAATGAGAATGATTCACACCATTACCCTTTGACCTATGATCTAGTTTTTCTTTGCTATTAATGTGATTGATGCATATTGGCTTGTCTTAGCATGCTTTTTTTCCAATCGAGAGAGGTAGGTTGCAACATGATGGAGGTGGTGAATTGGGAACACTACATATTTGATACTCTGTCTAATAGGATGTCCATCATATGCATGGTTCATCGACTCTTTGAATTACATTAGACTCCTTGAATGTGTTGACAACTCCATCAACAATTCCAAGAGCTAATCCAATGCAATATATGCACCCACTCTTTGTTAATAAACGTCCCATCATTTTGACATACAAAGGAACTCATATAGACTTTTCAAGGCTTAAAACATCACCCATAGTCCGCAACCAATAGATGGCCCACTTGTAGTAAACCTTGATGGATATGAGAGAGAATAAATTGTAAAAATTTAGATTTAAACCCTTAAACCCCAAAGATATCCAAACATTCACCATGAACAACACCAAGAATACAGAGAGAAGAACCCTTAAGGTAGGGTAACACCATCAATTACTATTTATGGAAGGAATCACTCTACAAGCCATGCTTGCTACAAGACAATACAATTCAACACATTTCCAATGCAATGATGTGCATTTATAATTTCTCATGAGTATTCCTAGAGGTCTTATGTCAACTAGCCTTTATTACCAACCTAGATCCATCTTAACCTTGGATCTATCAAGCGTCGAGAGGGATCAAATCTCTCGAGGTGTAAACCTATTTTATAGTGCAAACCTTGAGGAAAGGTTTGCACTTTGTGAGATTTGATCGCTCTCGACACTTGACAAATCTGGGGTTAAGATGGATCTAGGTTGGTTTCAGTCATGGGMAATCACAAGAAATTTATAGATGATCAACATTATATATATGTATATGTCTAAGATTAATTTGATCATTTGAAATTTAGTCACTTTCCTTAGTTGATTGAAAGTATAGAGAGTATTATCGAAATTGATCAATGCCAATCTATCTTTTTCAGTTTTATTATAGTGACACAATTTGTAGATTATCAACATTATGTATATGTGTATGCCTAAGATTAATATGATCATTTGAAATTTACTCACTTTCCTCAATTGAAAGTATAGAGAGTATTATCGAGAAGGATCAATGCCAATCTATCTTCTTCAGTTTTTCGAATAGTGACACAATTTGTAAACGAGCAAAATTATGTATATGTATATGCCTAAGATGAATTTGATAATTTCAAATTTACGCGGTTTCCTTAGTTTGTTAAAAACATAGAGAGTATTCTTCATAAGTATACTTCAAGAATTACAAGAACATTAAGTTGAATAGAAATAAAGTGACAATGTTGAATGATGAAAAATGTGAATAATAAGAATGTAATCAACGACAAATAGTTTACATTGTAATCAATCTCAATCTATCTTCTTCTTCTTTTCTTATAGTCACACATGCTAGTTTTTCCATCTTTTGATATTGATCATATGAAAAGGTAGGTTGAAATCATAGACCATTCAAATATTTGTCGTTTAGAATTTTGTTCCATCTGTACTTGTTGTTGTTCAATGGTCATTTGTTGTGACTTTCTTTATGGATATGCTATTTGTTGCTCACCATTTTGTTTTCCATGTTCCTATAGTTGGTTGATTGACATTGACATCAATTGTATTTTTTGTTATGCTGTTTGATTTCACTTTTTTGTTTTCTTCAATCTTCTTTTTGTTCATCACTCATTTGTTCTAACTTTTCTTTTTGCATCTGGTTCATTCTCTTTGCATCTTTCTCTTGGTTGAGAGTAGGACTAATCCTTCTCTTAATCGATATAGATTATATTTCTTTTGCAGTTTGTATGCTAGATTAGATTGCATTTGCATAATCACTGCATTTTAAAAGACTCATTTCTTAGGAGCAATATTTTATGTGGCCTAGTTGAGCCCACATTTTAGCCATTCCCAAAGATTGCCTCTTACAAGCATGCTGCAAGAAGGCAAGTCTTGTCTTTCTGCTTATTGATATCATTTAGCATTATTATACATCAGCAAGAAAATAGTAGTTTTAGAGTTAGTTTAGGTTAGATTAGTTTAGATTGGGATTACCTTTTAGTTTAGGTTAGTTTTAGGTAAGGGTAATTGGACCCATTTAACCAGTCGGGATTGTTATTCCCTATCCTAGGGATAACTAAGGACATTATGTCTCGAGGCCCACAGGTCCTAGACATGGAGTACCAAGAGCCAGATGAATTGAGCTTGGCCTTGGAGGGCCCATCTTTTTTTCAGTGCATCCCATCTATCAGTAAAAACAACATCCATCCCACCAACCTGGTCCCGAAGTAGTAGTGGGTCTTTCTCCATGAGGTAATGAGTCTGGGTATCATGGTATGTGTCAGTCTGATTTTCGAAGCATTTGAATATGTTGCACTAAACTCTCCTTTATTTTATAATATTTGCTTGGAAATTATGCTCTTTAACTGTTTCATACCTAGGGGGGTGACATAATGCCCTAGTAAGCCAGTTCCCTTTAGGATGAGTTTCCACTGGGTGGGTCTATGAAAGGTCATCGTCCATTCCTTCCATACTTACCATTTTTCATCATTATCCCTCTCATCTTCCCCTACCTTTGTTTGGGCATTAGGTTTACCGCACTAGGAAGGATTGTACCTTGCCTTGTGGGAAGAAGGGGCTAAAGGCCCAAAGGGTAAAAGTAGCTGGAAAGAGTTAAAAGCCAAAATAAAACCTTTGAGATGCTTTGCCTAGGGATTCTCAAGAAAGCAATAAAAGGGTTCTCAGTAAGAAAAGGGGACCCATAAGATAAAATAAAACTCAAGGTATAGTTGGTGGATGGGAGGTCTCATCATAAGCTGACCTATTAGGTCCATGGGCATGTAGCAATATGAGACTACCATCTATCTAGTCACCAAACTAGGGTAGTGGCTCTTGGTGGCATAGCCAAGAGAAACGGGGTCTCATCACGAGCCAACCTTCTCATTTCCATGAAGTGCTTGTGGGTAACTCTGTCACCTCTGGTGACCACGCTAGGACAATGTCCCCCAACTTTTCCCTTGAAAATAAAAATCAATAAGACTAAGAATAAAAGGCATTGAATGGGATATGAAACAATGAAATCCATGATAAGGTGCAACTCGCCCTCTACAAAGGCACCCATGAGTAATACCTACATTTCCCTATTATCACTGCACCCTCTGCCCAAACACTTCCCCTGCACCATTTCACACACTTACATGACCTAGATTGGCTCTCACCTAAGAAACACCCCAAACTCGAGGAGGATTAGCCCAATAGGATATCTTGAGACCCTCTCCAAACCTGACTTGTTAAACTGTATAACGTATTTGAGCATTTGCCAGGGTAAAGGGGGGTTTGATGCACATGTTTGGGTAATTTGATTATTGGATGTGATTGCCATTGCTATGATCCCTGTGACTTATGAGCCCATGGAGGGAATACTTGTTGTTGCTGCAGGACCATGCCCGGTGGGCAGGTACATATGGGGAGATGATTAGCTCGGACCTCCATGGGGATGAAAGCCCACAGATGGATGTTGTGACCCCAGCCAGGGGCGAAGAGATGTCAGAGACTTGCACCAGGGAAAATGAAGGATGTTTCACCGGAGACACTTTGACAGAGCTAAACCCAGGGGGGTCTTTCTTTTCCACCTGGACGTTGGCCTTGGGAGGCCCATGATGTCACCATTGTGACCCTAGATGTCACCCAACGTCAGGATTGGCATTTTGGTGGAAGTTGTGTGCTAATTAACACATGTGACATCATCTAGGGGCTTGGAAGGCCTAACGTTATGCAAATGAGGCCCAACATTTCACCTAGGAGGCTCAATGTCACCTCTAAAGATGATTTTAGGGTTTAATTATTTTAATTTGTGTAAACATTGGATTTTTCATATAATTTGGCCATGTCGGCCTTTTGATGACCTAAAATTAATTAAAGGTCATAATTATTGTATAAATAGAGAAATAAAAATTTCATTTTTTCATCATTCACTCATCACACAAGTGGTGGTCTGAAATTCGACCCTCTCTAAGGTTATTGGCTGAAATCTAGTGGTGCACATTTCTTGAAGGAGGCAGTTCTTGGTGTATTTTGACAAATTTTCATGTGGAGGATCTTCAACTAGGGTTTATGCTTGATTATTTTTGGTGAATTAAGTGGAAAATCTACATTTATTTATTGTGAATTAATGCTTATGGTTAATTTACTTGTTTCATGTCTAAGATTATGAAATTGCTTGCTTGAAACCCTAGGAGAAAAACATATGTTACTATCTTTTTTCTCTATAGTCTTCCACTTGCTAAAATTTATTGAAAGACACCTATCTAGAAGTAGATACTAGAGCCCTATCATTGTAGCACTCTAGTAACCCTACTTCCTTTTCCATTGCATATTTTATTTCAATTTGTCTAAGGAAAAGAGAAATCGCTAGGGCCTAAGTTTTGTTACTTCCTAGCAATTGTCTCTAGGAGTTGGATTTTTGAGGCCTTGGGATACCAACACCTCTCTCATCCTCTCCATCCCCTATGAATAAAAAATATCATTGCTATTTTCCTCTAAGACTTGCTGTTGCCATCATTGACTCTATTACCCTAGAAAGGCACTAGTCTACCATTTACAAGTGTTGATTGATCAAACAATTTTCAGAACCTCTTCTCTTGAACACCTACTAACTTCTACTAACCTTAGATTAGCTTAAATCATTAACCTACTTCTTGTTGTTGCAAAAGATTTCTACAACCATCTAACAACAACAAATTAACCCTAAAAGTGACATGTTATTCTAGCTAGATGTTGTTAAAACTGCTTGTGACCATTTATTATCAGATTGCCTAGTTAAAACTATTATTTCAAGTCTTTATTCAAGCATTTTAGAGCATAAATCTTGTCGCTGTTGAAAATTTCTTATTGTTGTTATAAAATGTTACACTGCTGCAATTTTATATCATCTAGTACATTTCTTAAGAGTTCATTGTCTTATCAAGCACTAACATCATTTTGGTACTTGGAAAGTGCCCCTTTTTGCCTTGTTGTCATGTTCTGGGAAGGTACACAGTATTATTTATTTGCTTAATCTTCAATAAGACTTAAAAAAACTTTGATCTTGAGTGATATGTGAGAGGGGAAGGATTTCCTTGTGTCATTTTCCTTAGCCTTCTCAAACCCCCAGGTCACTGGGTACCTCTCCTCCGGGGTACTGCAACATACTCCTAAATAGAAAGGGATTTCCTATTAAGGTGACAATGATAGATCATTCCCAGTTACACCAATTTTGCATCCACTTGCCTTGGGCTTTTGGGAAAGTACAAATTGTGCAATAACAAGGATCACCACACCAAACAAATAAGGGTCTAATTGGGGCCTTGACCAGGTGATTTCCTTAATGTTGAACATGGTCAGTTTTGGCCATCAACAGTTGCCTAACATTTTCACGTGTTTGTCTTCTTACATCCTCAACATGCACATCATCAATTTGGTAATTATGAAAGGACATGGAAATTTGAATTATTGTAACACGATTGTAATTGTAGTCGTGTATGAAAGAAAGGAAATATTGAAATCAATGCAATACACACCAAATATAATGTTGACACACTAAAAACAATGTATGTACACGAAAATCAATGCATGTAGTTCATATAAATACCACAATATACAATTAAAGTCAATTTAAAATTGACATACACTGAAATCAATGTATCTCGTTCATCTAATTACACCAAAATTAATGCATTTACTTCAACCTATATTAACTTACATGATATGTCACCCTACTTTAATCAATGTTCTAACTTCTCTCTTTGTCTCCTAACATCTTTATATGTTTGTCTTCTTACATCCTCAACATGCACATCATCCATTTGGTAATTATGGGAGGACAAGGTAACTTGAATCACTGTTACATAATAGTAATTGTAGGTCTGTATGAAAGAAATGAAATATTGAAATCAATGCAACACATACCAAATCTAAATTTGAAACACTAAAACAATGCATGCACACAAAAATCAATGCATATAGTTCATATAAATACCACAATATACAATTAAAGTCAATATGAAATTGGCATGCATTGAAACCGATGCATTCTATTAATCTAATTACATTGAAATTAATGCATTTAATTCAATATATATTAACCTACATGATATGTCACCATACTTTAGCCAATGTTCTAACTTCTCTCTTTGTGGTCTAACATGTTCACATGTTTGTCTTCTTATATCCTTAACATGCAGATCATCCATTTGGTAATTATGAGAGGACATGATAGCTTGAATTATTGTAACAAGATTATAATTGTCGCCTTATATGAAATAAAAAAATATTGAAATCAATACAACACACACCAAATCCAATGTTGAAACACTAAAAACAATGCATGCGGTTCATATAAATACTACAATATTCAATTAAAGTCAATCTAAAATTGGCATACACTGAAATCAATGCATCATGTTAATTTAATTACACCGAAATTAATGCATCTACTTCAAACTATATTAACCTACATGATATGTCGCCCTACTTTAATAAATCAATCTCTACACATGAATTATAAATTGACATGTACATTGTTATCAGACAAATCGGTAAGTGCAGACACAAGTAGATCTCCCTAGTTTCACCCCGAAACTAGAACAAAACAAGACAATATGCTAAACTTTCCTTAAATTTCAGTTACCAAATAAGAAAAGGATCCAAAACATACCTTTTAAATGTTGTAGACCTGACCTCGCCAATGTGATCCCAGCTCCATCGTAAAGCTGATGGAGAAGTATCTGGAAAGAAACACAAGCCAACGAAGACAAGAATAACATAGCCTATTCGATATGAAACTATGTACGTGATCAAGGAATCATACAATATGGACAAATAACGTTCATATAGGAAAGAAAAAGTATATCTGTATTAAAGAATGTGGAAGAAAGATACAACCAAATGCTTTGATGTTGTCAGGTTCCTTCCAACAGTTCCTTGCTTCCCACACACTTATGCTCCATGGATTTTGAGACTTTAGATTTAAAATTCACTCACAATCTATCTTGACAAAGCAAAGCTCATAGCCAACATACAAGCTCCAAAAACTCCAAGCTACAAAACTCAAGAACTAGCCATTCCAAAGCTAACTAGATTTCCCCATGAGAACTCCTCTCCTTTTATAAGATGAAAAGGATAGGGTGAGGAGGTTAGTATGATCCCACTAGAACAATGATGTGACTCAGATCCAAACTTATCAGAGGCCACCTCACCCTCGAAGCTTCCATTCTAGAAATGTCGAGAAGATGCTCTTTTTCTTTGTAAACAAGATCGTCGCACCCTTAAAACTGAGTAAAATGTGACAACGTCATAGGATAGTGTGGTGCAACCTACAATGATCCTAAATCGTTGCACCCTTAACACTGAGTAAGGTGCGATGATCCCTTTTTCTAAGGTTTTTTTACAAAGGAAAAGATAATTTTCATCCTGCTGGGAAAATGTGTCTGCATTCTTCTTTAGGGATTGAGGCCATTGATCCTTTTAAAGACAAATGACAAGTGTACATAATTAATGATCATTAGGGGTGAAAAAAATAATGTGTAACAGTTATCCCCCCAAATTATGAAGTTAAAACAAAGTGATAGCTAAAATACTTTGTCGAGTGTGTGTAGGGAACAAGGAACACGTCGGTCGGAAACCTGCCAACAAACAAGGAAATACAGTACAATAGTATATCATCACTGAGGTAGGAATTCCCATACTCAGAATACAAATGAATCAAAGAAAAAATTCTGACATGCAAAGATCCATGTCAAGTAAGACAGGTCATGGCCACCAAACATACACTGTGGATCCATGCCATTATGACTCAAATATGAACATAGCCACCACAAATACATTGTGGATTTATGTGTTAAAGACTCAAATTTGAACATAGACACAAGACATACACTGTGGATTTATCTATGCAGCAATACAATCTGAATATACTCCAACGCAACCTGAATCTGTTAGAAAATATCCATGGTCTTCATCTCCACCACTCTATAGTATGAATCTAACCATGCAAATACATGTGTTGAAGTCGAACCACTTGATTACCGGTCATTAATTAATATCATTAACAAGTGCGAGGGAAATCACCATTAATGTAAATGAATCCCAAGATACACTAGTACAATCCAACGAGTGCGAATTTATGAGCTGAAGTCGAACACTCGGTGGAATCTCCCGATCAAGGGTCAATAATGAAAACCCACTGTCGAAAGCGAGGAAACCTGCCATTGAGGCATGCAAGTTCCAAGGTACCAAATAGTTTCTAAGTCTAATTCTTGGATAATGAGTTGAATTCGACAGGAAAATACTCGTCACAGGAGGGCCTTAATGTATCCCCTATCATTGACACGAAACATGTAACAAGATTTGAAGTAGATCAGAGTAACAAGTGATTCAAGATTGACTTAGGGATGGCCAACACAATAGAAGGCTTAAGGACTGCAAAAATGTTTGATGCAATAGAAGGCTTTCCAAGTTGAACTTCTTTTTGAACATATTTATGACACGACAACTGTCTTGGAAACATTGACTCAACAACATGGATCGAAAACCAATTTCTAATCTTATAAATGAGTATGATCAAGAGACAAGCAGATTTTCCAACTTAGAAATAAAGCGAGTGAAAGGGAGTCATGTTCAAAAGTGACTCTTCCATAGAATACATATTTAGATACATTTCTTTCCCAATTTCCCCCCACCATATCTGGCGAATACCTCTTTATTTTTACACAATATTGAGGAGGATAACATATGCTTGAACTGTAATCTCATCCTTCATATGAGTCCCTCAGAGTATGTTTAACGAACCCTAGGAAGGAGTGGTTCGGTCCCATATGGGTCTTTCGATGTTTGTTTTACAAGTCTAAGGGAAAAAAACTCAATGGTTTTTCATATTTAGAGAGTCTAAAAAACACTTAAAGGAAACTCCAAAATGTCTGTTTTCGTAAAGTAATCTGATGAGACTGAAAAAGAGATAAACTACCGCTCAATAGACGCTTTCTTCAAATACTTTAACGCGCATGAAAAGAACAAGATCGCTCGACAATATTTTCATGTTTAGAGAGTTTGAAAAGAGATTAAAGGGAACTCCAGGGGGTTCCTTTTTCGTATAACCTTTACGGTTACGAAAAAGTGATAAAATTTTACTCGATTACATTCTCATTGATTTCCAAGCACGAGTAAGAACAAATACTAAGCTCAGGATTGTTTTCATTTTTACGCAAGCTTAAAACAAAACAAAACTATGCTTGGGATAGATTTTATTTTTACACAAGCTTAAAACTAAAAAAAACTATGCTTGGAATTGGTTTCTTTTTTACACAAGCTTGAACCAGAGGAAACTATGCTTGAGGTAGGTGGTTTCATTTTTACACAAGCTTGAACTAGAGGAAACTATGCTTGAGGTAGGTGGTTTCATTTTTACACAAGCTTGAACCAGAGAAAATTATGCTTGCGACTTCCCAACACATTATCCAGGGATGGTTGGTACTTTGTCCTCAGCTTAAGAAGCTAACGACTTAACTTCAGCATGAAGTCCATAGGATGCAAGCAAATACCCCCCAAGCTTCGTTTCATCCAACTGCAAAGGCAAATGAAATGAAGCTTCAAATACTAGATGAAGGACTTGACTCAAACAAAGAGGGGGGAAAATCTATTTCATTTTTTAATGAGATCGACACGGGAATAAGAACTATGGCCGTAACCTTGGTTTCATTTTTTAACAAGGTTTCCACAGAGACACAAAAAACTATCCTTGTGACCTATGTTTCATTTTTTAATGAGGTTGCCACAGAGACGCAAAACTATCCTCACAATTGGTTTCATTTTTTAACGAGCTTGAAATCATAAAACCATGCTCAAACTCCTCTTCTTGATCATGGCTTCGAAGAGGACAATGCTCCAGAAGGACACCATGTCGAGGGACAAAAATTGGTCATGGATTCCAAGAGATATTCACTTGACATAAGAACAATGCTCTGGAAGGAACACATGTCGAGGGTCACGATAGGGGTAAGGAGATCAGGCTCTAAAATCCCTATCAAAGAGATCACCAAGTCAAATACCAAATCCAAGTCATAAGAGACTGATCTTACCATGAGAGGCTCATCTTCATTGGTAGCTGAAGTCATGGGAGACAATGCCACATAATTGACCTATGGAGGGGGCGATATAATCACATATAAGAACCATTTAGGGAGGTAATTGAGTTGGTGATCAAGTCATGAACAACAAATGAAAGTTGATCGATAGTCACAATTCTTCCATCGTGAGGGAAATATATCACACAAAAACGAGTGGACATGATAGCTTTCATGGCATAAACATAGTCTCACCCAAGGAGTAAATCGAAATCGAAGGGGTCATGGACTACCATAACATTAATAAAAATAGTTTTCCCTCCCAAAGTTACGATAAAATGAGGAAGAGTCCCTAAAGGTTGACAGGTTATTTTGTTAAAAGATAACAAATTATACGTAACTGGTACAAGCCGAGGACAACCCAAAGATTTCCAAGCAATAGAGGACAAAATACTAACGGATGCACCTTCATCTATCAGCGTCTGACGAACGTCTTGAACACAAACATGTACTGTAATCTTGAAAGGAATGTGAGAGGGAAGATGAGGTCTAGTTAGCGCACCCCAATAAAAAATATGGTCTCATTACTTGGAAGGGGTTCCATGGGAGAAGGAGGAATACCCCCCAACATGACAAAGTCTGTATCAACAAGAAAAACATGGGAAACATCGGGCTTACTCTCTAGCGGGAGAGTAGGATCGACCAATGACGAGATCAAATCGACCACTTGGGTTGCATTCTCCAAGGGGAGAATGGGGTCGACGGGTGGAAATAGATCGACCGCTTTGTCAATTGGTTCAACTAAGGATGTGACCAGATTGACTACCCGATCGACCAGAATGACCGACGAAGGGACCGGATTGATCATGCCATCAACGAGACGTGGGTTGAGAGTAAGGTTGTGGTAAGCAACTGAAATTTGAGGTTGGGAAACAATCATGTATTCCAGTAATTTCAAGGCTTCATCCATACGAGGGAAAAGGTGAGTTTGATGACTCCCTCCACATAACATACACAAGAACTTGACTCTACTTTTATTCTTCCCAACAATATCCTGACTAGTTGACGAGAGGTCATCAACATGTTGTTAAGAGTTTGACGACATGGGCTGGTGAGGGTGTGAAGACCATGTTTCTATAACCTTGGATAGACCAAGGAAATCCTTAAGAAGATGGATACTCTTACAAATCCTGCAAGGGTACTTGGGATTATGGGTTGTTTCTGTGATCTTGGCATCATCAACACTCCCAACACGATTATCAATAACCGGTTGTTTTCCAAAATGTTTGAAAGTGGTTAGAAGTTTGTACCCTTGCTTATTTTTCCTCTTCTTAATCTTCCTTTTCTTCTTCTTCTTATCCACCGACTTACTAGGTTTAGAGATTTCACTCAACAAAGAATATGAAACGGAAGAATATCTTGGAAGCGAAGAAGGTGAAGAAGATCTTACTGGTGAAGAAGGTGAAGGATCAACATGAGGTTCATGTTCTTAGGGGGAAGTTCTTACAACCGAAGCACTTGCTGCATTCAAGATTACCAGAGTGGAAAACAACCATATTGGTAATCCAATTGTGAGACTTGGAGGGATCAAAGTAGCGATGTAAGGAGGACCAATGTTTCTATAAGAAGGAAAAAAAAAAGGCTCCCCTAGAGCAGGGGTTGCTTCATTGGTCGTTCCGGGAACTGACGCCATAAATACAAATCCAACTTAAGGCCTATAAGGGAAAACAAACAACACACGCTAAAAATATTGTAAGCAATCAAGAAAACAAAACCTTCTCACAATAAACACACTAGTTGGTGACGAAATCCAACGTTGCGGGAACAATGTAAAAAGGGGTTGAGAAAGAGTGGGTGGAAAAGTTACGTTGATGACATTTTTAATGAAATTACGCCTTGGTGCAAGCTTCCACATAATAAATGTGGATTTACCTTCTAAGGAGCCTGAGTGAGTTTGGCCAATGTCGATTCCAGGTACAATGAAGACTTCCCCTTCATCGTCACCTCGTGTATTACCCTAAAGAGAAAGGCCACTAAGGTTACCAACTACCACCTTGATGCCTGGGGAAACAATCGACAATCCAATACACCTGCAAGGGTAGGGTAACTAAGCCCAAAATCGACTTGGGAAGACATTCACAGGGTTGTTTTCTCAAGTGACCCCCAATAATACAYGTAACCACTACACCAAGACCAACAAAGAAGGGTTAGTCACTTTGTTAGTGTCAATGCGACTTCGTGATTGACCCTTGTGTGAGAAGGGATTCTTAGGAMAAAATGTAATAAGTGGATTTACTGCTCCCTAGCACAATATTTTATGTTAGTTTACAGCTTTGGAAAGTTATCTTTCACACCTATTCCAAATCCCTACACCATAAGATAATGTAGGTTTGCTACCAGAAAATATAAAAATGTCTAATCAATTTTTATAAGCGCTTTATTTTAAGGTTGTTGTTTACTCAAGAGGAAAATGGCGTGGACTAAATGATGTTTTGACCGACTCTAAACAATGCAAAGAAATGTGAATGCAAATATTTCACTTCGATGAAAGCTATATTACGAGAAGGATAAAACGTTTATCATTCCCAGATGTACAATGTCCCAAAACTTTAAACTCATCAATATCAAGATTTTCAAGAAATGAGCCAAAGAGACGGTACACCAATGCACGATTCTTGTCCCAAGCCATGAGATTTTGCTACTTCAAATGCAAGGATGCCCCCAATCTAATGCAAAACAAGAAATTAAATTTTTTTGTTTCAAAGATAGCTAAAAGCAATAGCAAATCTCTATAAAACAAAGCAACCCAAACAAATTTTCTCTTTTAACACGAACTATTCAAAAAAAAAAAAAAAAAAAGTTCTTTCACTAAACAATTCTAAAGAAAAACAATGCTTTGTAACTGAAAGACACTCAAAGCAAGAGATCAAATCTTTCAAAAGAAAACAAGCTAAAACAAAGAAAATATGGCTAAAGAAGATTCAAATAATGTCAAGCAGATTGTAATCAGACTATAATCAAACCCCAAAAATCATCCCAAAACCATATCTAAGGTTTGGGCAAGAAAAAACCATCAAAAAATATTTTTTCACACAATCATTGCATGCTACTAGACTAAGAGAGTGCGGCGATGCTGGATCATCGCATGCCAGAGAAAAGTACAGTGCAACGATATCGCACTGTTTCTCAAAGCAGGGTGCGACAAACACCTAAAAATGGAAAAATTAAAAAGCATGAAGGTTTTTCTGTGAATAAACAGTTGAAGAGTAAATCTGGATCTCCTAGTGACTTAGAAAACATAACCCAAGCAATCAAAGAAAGAAATCAAGGAAAAATGCTACTAGGAAAACAATCAGTTCCCCAATATGGTCGCCAATTTTGTTATTTGACAAATCAGTAAGTGCGGACACAAACGGATCTCCCTAGTTTCACCCCAAAACTAGAACAAAACAAGACAATATACTAAACTTTCCTTAAATTTCAGTTACCAAATAAGAAAAGGATCCAAAACATACCTTTTAAATGTTGTAGACTTGACCCCACCAATGTGATCTCAACTCTGTCGTAAGGCTTATGGAGAAGTATCTGAAAAGAAACACAAGCCAATGAAGATAATAATAACATAGTCTATTCGATATGAAACTATGTACGTGATCAAGGAATCATACAATATGGACAAATAATGTTCATATAGGAAAGAAAAAGTATATCTGTATTAAAGAACGTGGAAGAAAGAGAGAACCAGATGCCTTGATGTTGTCAGGTTCCTTCCAACAATTCCCTTCTTCCGACACACTTCTACTCCACGGATTCTGAGACTGTAGATTTGAAAGTCACTCACAATCTATCTTGACAAAGAAAATCTCATAACCAACATACAAGCTCCAAAAACTCCAAGCTACAAAACTCAAGAACTAGTCATTCCAAAAAATCTAACCATTTCAAAGCTAACTAGCTTTCCCAATGAGAACTCCTCGCCTTTTATAAGATGAAAAGGATAGGGTGAGGAGGATGATCCCACTAGAACATGGATGCGACTCAGATCCAAACCGATCAGAGGCCATCTCACCCTCAAATCTTCCATTATAGAAAAGTCGAGAAGATGCTCTTTTTCTTCGTAAACAAGATTGTCGCACCCTTAAAACTAAGCAAACTACAACAACGTCACAGGTCACTATGGTGCAACCTACGAATATTCTAAATTTCCACACCCTTAACACTGAGTAAGGTGCGACGATCCCTTTTTCTAAGGTTTTTTTATAAAGGAAAAGATAATTTTCATTCATCTGGGAAAATGTGTCTTCATTCTTCTTCGGGGATTCAGGCCATTGATCCTTCTAAAGACAAAGGATAGGTGTACATCATTAATGGTCATTAGGGGTGATGGAAATAATGTATAACATACACTGAAATCAATGCATCTAGTTAATGTGATTATATGAAAAAAACTTCTTAAAATATTTTTCAATTTTTTATCATTATTCTATGAAATTATTTTTTTTCTCACTAAGGCTCCTCTTATTCTAAGAAATTAGATTTTCATTGTTAACGTCCTCTTAATTATATATTTTTTGTGTATGTGAATTGAAACTTAAAAAGTGCACCTTTGTATTTCATCAAGAAATTATATTTGAAATTGGTTTGAACACTTAAAATTCGAAGTGCTAGTATAACTTCGAAGAAGTATTAATTATGCTTTGAGTTGTAATATATCTAATGCATATGTGCACATCATATGAAGATATTTAACATGGGGTATTTTCTATATATATCTCTCTGACATTGTGTATGAATATAAGAGTGAATATTATCATACCAACACATAAATCATTCTTAACAAAGATTATCAAAACACAAATTCTATTAGAAATTGGTCTAAAATTTTATCCCCGTGACATAGATTAATCCAATGACATTATTAAAATAGTGCGTATGAATATCATAATGGAGATTACTATACCAACATAAAAATTATATATATATTATTAGAATGGAAATTATATTTGAAATTGGCCAGAACGAACATCACCATACCCAGTGACATAGATTAACACAAAAACTGTTGTGTGGATGTGATACTGTAAAAACATAAATTACTTGTAAACTATAAGCAACGCCTTCATTCCTTGTGTCCTCCTTGGCTGCTTCTCAAACAACTTCACCCTCCACACAAAGTGCATGCATATTTTGGTTGGATAATTGATATTGTTTGATGTGTGTGTCTGTGTGTAATGGAGCCGACTTACATGTGATTGTTCAAAGTGAAATTGAGCTCAGTTGTATTTTTAAATTTTTTTTTAATACAACGTTACATTAAGTAACGTGACAACATATCCCTCATACTAGGGTGTAGAACACTTGTCAACACAATTATATTCTTTCCTTTTAGTTACATAGTGGGCCTATTCCATTATTATGGCCACATTACATTCATTATCCCCTTTGGGTACCTACCTTAGATACCCCATATTATCCCACTTAAGTACATTACATTCCATCCCCCTTGGCATGTTTTGTCCTTGAAACATGGGAAGAAAACATATAATATGACCTACTATGCAAAGTAGTCCATTGGTAACATGCAAAAGAATGCACCCATCCCAGTGAAATGTCGACATGAGATCCAACTATGGCCTTTCCTTGATCTTGAGTTTGGCTTCTTCTTGGGATCCATGTCTTTGTCATGCTACTATAATATCTCCATGCATTGATTTTAGTCATCCTTGTGCCTTAATACTCGTTTCCTCTCTTGTTCCATGTTGATCCATAATAAGTTTGTTGACTCTCATGCCTTGGCCTTGATGAGTTTTGTTTCTCTATGTGGTGTGGGTGGTGATATACAACAACATTGACTATAAATTCTTCTTTGAACTTCAACATTTCAACATGTGGTTCGTTTGAGTAATTTATCTTCTTATCTTTTTCTTCATAGTTCTTTTTTTCATGTTCTTCTATAATGTCTTCTTCATGTTTCCCCTTGGGCTCTTCTTCTATACTAAGAGACCATTAATCCTAAAATATGCTAAGTTATAAAGTCTCTCTCTCTCTCTCTCTCTCTCTCTCTCTCTCTCTCTCTCTTGTATATCCGTTCCTATATTTAGAAAAAAAATCACTTTGTGGCGGGTTCATGAGTTATATTTTAATTTTCGTTGCCTCAAAGTGCACCTTCCTATTCCGACCTCATTAAAATGCACTATACTTATCATACTTAGAATCTTCTTCAACATTTTAGTGGGTTCATGCTCTTTGTATCGTAAGTCAAATTCTCCATTATGATCAAAATGCACATCAATCTTCTACCATCCTTAAAATAAACTATACTTAGAATCTTTTTATTTATCACAGGTAGATTGTTTGTTCATATTATATTTAAAGATCCATCCACCCAATTCACATCACCTAGTCGTTTTCAAGATTTTATTTCATTCTCAATACTCTAACACTTAGCCATTTTAGCATCCACCGCGGAAGCAGAGATATTGTCATGAGTCTTTTTGAAACATTTTTTTCTGTCTGTCTATCCACTTTTGGGTACTTAGTCATTTTCAAAAATGTTTATCGTGGGTTGCGGGGATCAGCCTTGTCCTACAATCTCTTTATATTTCTCCACCTCTTTGTTTTTCCATGGTGAGTTCTCATCTTCTTGTCACATTCCCCGAGTAACATTAAATGTTGAATATTACGCAGAACAACAAGTGGTTTGTTGGAATATTCACCAATACTGAGAGGAGGGTTGAATCAATATTGAGCACGTTTTACCATTTTTAACCTTAAGAAAATAATGTAAAAATTAACCATTAACAATTCTGTTCATCAAAACAAAAAAAACCATACGCAAAACACAATAATTTTTACATGGAAACCCAAATGAGAGAAAATGACATAATGTTTTATTATATCATGTTAATATTACATTCATAGGAAGCACCAACTTCTAAGATTCTACAAAAAAAACTAGAAGGAGGCACCAACCCCATGATTTACAGGCACCAACATGAAGGAAGCTCCAACTCCTTGATTTACCAGCACTGACTATAAGGAGGCACCAACCCCCTGGATTTTCTAGCTCCAACTGAAAGGAAGCACCTACTCCCTAAAACACAGGCACCAACTTGTTGAATGAAGACACCAATATTCCTGAGCACCACCTTACCACCTTGATATGAATAAGAGTATCAACCTGCCACTTTCATTGTATTAACATTGTCATGTCATTATCTTCACACTGTGATTGTCTTCACATTTTCATTGTCTTCACACTATCATTGTCACTGTCTTCACACTGTCACTGTTCAAAAGACTTCTTCATACTTGCTCCATTTCTTACTAATACTTCTTGGAAAATTTATCATACAAGTGTCATAGTGGGCTTCAAAATAAATCTTAGACAACCCTAATGCCAAGACATATCAAGAGCAAAAAATAGGCCTAAAACTAGTCCACCAATCATCCATAAATAACAACCACATAACATATAAAATTAGTCCACTAGGAGCCAAAACAAACAATGCTAAGTGTACTTACACATAATAACATGTGGCCTTCAATTAGTCTTCGAAATTGTTAGATCAACCCTTGGAATGTATGCCAATATTAGCCTTCAAATCTGCAATCAAATATTTTTCAACTTTGCCCTTGGATTTTCATCAAATATTCCCTTTGCTTGTTACAAATTTTCCCTTAAATAGTCCTTCAAATCAACTCTTGAACTTGCTTCAATTTTGCCTTCAACAATGTCAAACATGTGTGCCAAACCTATCATAAATTCTTCTCAATGATTTCCTCCAAACTTGCATGCTTCATCTTGGCATTATTGATTGTGTGTTTTCATTGATGGAAACATGAGTCAAACATATACAATATTCAGAGAAAAAATAATATCACCTCGGGGAAGAAGCAATTCGTTATCATTGTTGATCACGATAGGATCAACAATGATCCTATGTTCCTAAAGCTCATGAAAAGTAGCCTGCAGATATTCCACGTACAAAGTAATGAAGCACAAGGAATTAAGAGCTCATGAGGGTTAGCAACTAAAGATCAATGCATAAAAGAATGCACAAGTAGTTATTAAAAGCTCAGGAGAAATAGAGATGAACAGATCAGAAAGAAGAGCACTGAACACCCTCAGAACTATGAGGAAACTCTGTTAGAGTCGGTCAAAATCTCAATCGTTGATCGAAACCAAGTGGAAGGATAGCATAAATTTCGACACTTCGCCACTTTGATGATTACTGGAGACAAGGAAGAATCCACAAAATCCCGAAGTCATGACGCCAACCGTTGATCAGGAAGGAGCTTCAGATGAGTTCTCAGCTGTTAGATCAAGATTTAATTTAGAATTAAATGTTGATCGTCGATCTGGAATGGAAATGTCGAACCATCATATCGTACTAAAGGAAAGAAGGTTGCTAATTTCTACACTGACCACTCCGGTGATAAGAAGTTCAAAAAAACCAAGAATACCTGAAGGCCAAAGCCCTGAAGTCCCGAAGTGAATGAGGGCCATTAGATCTGGGGAATGCATGGTGACCATTGGATGAGGATAGGAGAGTCCAATGGTGGTCAACTTCGACGCTGACCACTCCGACGAAAAGAAGTCTGAATCATGTAGGAATACCTGAAGGCTGAAGCCTCTAAGTCACGAACTCTCGTTGACCGTTGGATCAAAGGAAGAGTTGGGAAATCCCGCCAACCGTTGATCGACATAAAGTGGAAGGATAGGGTAAGCCTTGAAATCCCGAAGTCTAGAAGAAACACTAACCATTGATCCATTTCAAGACCATTCTCAACTGTTGGATGAAGTAGTGGAAGGATAGGATAAGCGGGGCCAAAGGAACGAAGTCTAGGAGTGAACAAAGGTTGTTAGATCAAGACAAGGAAAGATCAAATGGGGAAAAAAAATATTCGACACTTCATAAATGATCGAAGGTTGATATAAAAGTGAAAAAATCTCGGAGCCACGAAGTACCGAAGCCATGAAGTGAAAAGCCATGATCCAGGAGGGAGACATGTGGTAGGAGACAAGATGACATGTGGCCCATTCAGGTGGTAACAAATGTGAAGGTAGATGTGGCACATAAGGACCTTGAAATTCATGGATCAGGGTGACACATGGAACATAGAATTAGGGTCCACATAATCTTGAGTTACATCACCAAGCCACGTCACTCTGGGATGAATAACTTCGGGGATACCCAAGCTTTTGTTATCAGCTAATCGCCAAAGGTCAGAATCATGAAGTAACATTAAACATTGATCTAATTTGGGAGTATTCTCGATCGTTGATCAAACATAGTTGAAGAATAGAGTAAGCATGAGGTGTTAACCGACAACAAGCGGTCACCATCATTTTATGACTTATTCGGTAGGTAAACCTACAAAGGAATTGAACTACTTCAGAGTACTAGGAACCTAGAGTCCCAGAGTCATGCATCTCCGAAGTTCCAGAGTAGATGACAACCGTCCACCTCAACTGAAGATCAAGTCAGAGTTGTCTATGTTAGCTTTTTAGCTCGGGAGGTACTCCACATTTTTTTTCTTGTATGTAGATGTTACCTTATGTTGACACTACTAGGCACTTAACTTTGTAATGGGTTTTTATAAAGTTGTAAAGTGGTTCTTTTATTAAAGTGACTTTTTAATAAAGTGTACCTTCTAATTTTAAAGTGACTTTATTTCATAAAGTGCACTTATGTAATAAAGTGAAATGTACTTTAATATTTTAAGTGATTCATTTTGGAGGGAATGAATCATGACCCTTGATCTTGCAAAGGCAAGATTCGATCTTGGCCTTTGGATTTAGGGTTGGGGAAGGTGAAAAGACACTTTGGAAGGAAAATGTCATTTTCATATTTATAAAAGAATGCATTGGGTAGTGTGCAAGACAAGAGAAGGAGATTGAGAGAGAATTTCCGAGTAGTATTGAGAGAAGAAAATTAGGGCTACAAAGAGGAAACATTTCCCAAGACAAAGTGGGCACAAATCCCAAGGGAGCATCTCTGTTTTAGTGCCGAGTTATTTTTCTATTGTTGGAGGTTGTACTGTATGGATCCGTACAGTCTGTACAACAAGGGAAAGAGGGCATGAAAAATGAGGCAGTTTTGGCACAAATCCGTACAGTGCGTACAACTGACTGTGTGCACAGATTTCGAGGTACATTTTTTGGGAGGGTCGTACAACAGTACGGACTTGGCACAGATTACGAGGAAAAAAATTTGGGACTGTTTTTAGTGTGCTGTAAGTGGATTTATCTTGCTGGAAATTGTGATTTTGCTGTTGATATATATTTTCCTGAAGCTGAATAATAATATCTCTCTGTCTCTCATTGTGTCTCCCCACATTGGGGTTTTCCCTGGCATTTGCCTAAATTTATGAGTTATTCATGGTTGGATGAATGTTGTTCATTATGTTTATTTCCACTGCATAATTACTTCGCACTGTGTATTTCTGCTTATGGAAATTTCAGAATGTGGGTTTTAGACATTTCAGAGTTCATGCAAGATAGTTATCTCTAGGTTACTAAGTGTATGAAAAAATATTAACTTTCTGATTTTTGTCATCAAAATTTACATGGTATTAGAGCTTGGGCTCTGAGTGATAGTGAACAGTGAGATTTTTTGGCAAGGTTGAAGGGGGAAAATTTGTGATTGTTTTCCTTTAGCTGTGACAGGGAATATGACTGCATGTATTAGACTTGAGGATTAGTTGGATGGTATTTCCAACTATTTGTAGTGGAAGGTCTGGATGTCAGTTGTTCTCAAGGAGAACAATATTTGGAACTATGTCAATTCTGTTGTTGTGGCTCCCACAACATATCCTATTTCTTTGGATTTGCATGAGGTCAAGGAGGCTAAGGCTCAGAGAATTATTCTGGATGGGGTGAAGGATCACCTTATCCCACACTTGGTTGAGAAGAAGACAACCAAAGAGATGTGGGATGCACTTAAGAACTTATTTGAGGTGAAGAATGAGAACCAGAAGATGGACTTGAAGGCTAAGCTGCATGATAAGGAGAGTGTTTCTTCTTATCTTACCAGTGTATCTCAACTGAAAGATGAGTTGGTTGTTTTTGGAGAGGTCATATCGGATTCAGAGTTGGTGAGTATAGCCTTGAAAGGATTCACCAAAGAGTGAGACGTCTTCATGAAGTGTGTGGTGGGTCGAGAGCATCTTCCATATTAGAGCAGATTGTGGGATGATTTCACTCAGGAGGAGATATGAGAAGGATCTTAGAGCAGTGGACAGAAGATAGATGGAGCTGATGAGAATGTTTATCTTACTGCAAACAGAAAGAAGAAAGGAATTTCCATAAGGGACTTGAGTAAAGTCATAAGTTATTGTTGTAACCAGTTGGGGCACCTTGCTTCTCATTGTCCTGAGAGGAAGAAGAAGAAGAAGGAACCGAACTGGCATGAGACAACTACTACAACAACCACGGAGGACTTTTCTTCCAAGTATGACAGGGAATTTTCTTTGGTTACCGTAGTTTCCAATGTTGGTAGCGGAGGATTTGGGGGTGATATCAAATGGATTGTGGATAGTGGAGCCTCTTGCCACATGATGAGAATCTAGCGAGTATTCCTAAATATCATAGAGACAGGTCTTGATCGACACGTGGTAAATGAAGGTGGTATGGCGTGATTTGTATGTGGAGTTGGAAGGGTTATATTCCAACTCGAGTATGGAGGATTCATAGAGCTTGATGGAGTTCTCTTTGTTCCAGTGTTGAGGGTTAACTTCCTCTCAGTCTCAACCTTGGAGGATGTAATATATTGTACATTTTTCAAGAGGTAACATGTCTTTATCTACAGGGAGGGAGTGGACCCAGTAGAATTGCAGTTGATCGGTGATCGGGTGGACAAGTTGTATATGTTGCGAGGAAAACCTTCAGTGTATCATTTAGTGTCAGATGAGGAGCATGAGGAGGCTCCTGAGACTACGGTGGGCCCAAGGATTTAGTCTTGCATTATAAGAGAAGAGAGAGAGTCTCTTCTATGCACTGTCATGAGGTTCAGCTGGTGTGGTCGAACCAATGCTCAGGGTGGAGTGGATTCTCCAAGGAGCTCAGGGTTCCGGGTAGTTGTCAAGAGACGATATTCTAGTTTGAGTTATGTGCAGGTGTTGAGGATGGATCCAGGTTTAGAGGGAGCTCCTACTGAGCATAGTGTGATGGGACCATATGATAGAGATGGCAATGACTACATCCCTCGCTAGGAGGGAGTGTTATATTTTTAGCTTGGGAGGTACTCTGCATGTTTTGTCTTGTATGTGGATGTTACCTTATGTTGACACTACTAGGCACTTAACTTTGTAATGGGTTTTTATAAAGTTGTAAAGTGGTTCTTTTATTAAAGTGACTTTTCAATAAAGTGTACCTTCTAATTTTAAAGTGACTTTATTTCATAAAGTGCACTTATGTAATAAAGTGAAATGTACTTTAATATTTTAAGCGATTCATTTTGGAGGGAATGAATCATGACCCTTGATCTTGCAAAGGAAATATTAGATCTTTGCCTTTGGATTTAGGGTTGAGGAAGGTGAAAAGACACTTTGGAGGGAAAATGTCACTTTCAAATTTATAAAAGAATGCATTGGGTAGTGTGCAAGACAAGAGGAGATTGAGAGAGAATTTTCGAGTAGGATTGAGAGAGGAAAATTATGGCAGCAAAGAGGGAACATTTCTAAATACAAAGTGGGCACAAATCCCAAGGGAAAATCTTTGTTATAGTGCTGAGTTATTTTTCTGTTGTTGGAGGTCGTACTGTATGGATTCGTACAGTCCGTACAACAAGGGAAAGAGGGCACAAAAATCGAGGTAGTTTTGGCACAATTTTCGAGGTTGTATTGAGAGTTTTACTTGCTGCTATTGGGTTGTACATAACAATCCGTACAATTGAATGTGTGCATGGATTTTGAGGCACAATTTTCTAGGAGGGTTGTAAAATAGTACAAACTTGGCACAAATTACGAGGCATAATTTTTGGTATTGTTTTTAGTGTGTTGTAAGTGGATTTCTCTTGCTAGAAATTGTGATTTTGTTGTTGATATGTATTTTCCTTAAGCTGAATAATAAGATCTCTCTCTCTCTCTCTCATTGGGTTTACCCACATTGGGGTTTTCCCTAGCATTTGCCTAAATTTCTGAGTTATTCATTGTTGGATGAATGTTGTTCATTGTATTTATTTATGTTGCATAATTACTTAGCAATGTGTATTTTTGCTTATGGAAATGTCTGAATATCAGTTTTAAACAATTCAGAGTTCATGCAATATAGTTATCTCTAGGTTGCTAGGTGTATGACAAAATATTAGCTCTCTGATTTTTGTCATTAAAATTTACAGTCACTCATCTAAAAGAAAAAGTTCAAGGAATGTGCAAGGACTAGACCAGACTGTCAATATGAGAACTTTAGGAGTAATTCTAGCCATTGGATTAGCCAGCATGAGATGTAACCACTCCATAAGGTAACAACTATGGAAGAATACATGGATTGAAAAGGCCAGAATCCTAAAGGCTGAAGTACCGGAGAACCTGGATCCAACACTGGTCACGTGATAAGGTGAAAAAGATAATAAGGAGCGTAAAGGGTCTAGAATTAAATAATCCCTTGGACACTTGAATACGGTCTAGTGTATAAGAATAAGGGTGGAAGGAGAAAAGTGCTAACAAAACACTGTTTGAAATAGCTAAGCATGTGGTTTTGAGCCCGTGGTCACAAAAGGGAAGTGGGTTGAAGAAAGCGCCTTTGTAGAATTTGATTTCTATGTAGTTAGGGGCATGTGAAGTAATTTGACGAGATTAACACCATAAAAATACATAAAGCTAGTAAAATCTTGAATATGATCTATTGAAGAACTAGGGATAAAACAAAAGCATGGGAACATTATAAGGAGTCGATCCATACCTGTGATCAACTCATGTAGATGAAATTTGAATCAAGATTAATCTTCTAATTAATTGAGAAACTTACACGATAAATTAATGAATAAAAGGAGAATATTATCTATGTTAGATTAAATGAAGAGATGCAATGGTTCAATCTTATACCTATTGAAATACTATATAAACCATAAGTAGTGGTGAATCTTAGGGTGTCTTATAAGACTCAAATTGTAAACAGGCACCAACCTGATAGAATGAACTTCCATTCAATCCAATCCATTATATATATATATATATATATAATGGATTGGATTGAATGGAAGTTCATTCTATCAGGTTGGTGCCTGTTTACAAGTTGAGTCTTTTTATAAGGGTTGAATTCCTCACATCTCAGTTGGATCTGAGATCAACAAGCAAGGTATTTTTATGAGGGTTGGATTCCTCATTTCTCAGTTGGATATGAGAACTACAAGCTGGGTTTTGTATCAGAGAGTTGGATCTCTCATATTCAATTGAAGTTGAAGATATTAAAGGATTGATTTTATTTGTCTTCATTCAATTTAAATAAATAAAATAAAGATATTTTATCTAGTTCATATAGTTTTTGTTACACATGTTTGTGAATAATTAATTGAGTTGCATATACCTTATTCAGTTAATTCAGTTAATGTATGAAAGTGTGAAAATCAATCAAAAGTTCTAGACATTGATTCACCCCCCCCTCTCAGTGTCATTGTGTGTTTCAAAAATGTGTATTAGAGTGGGTGCCTTCAACACAATCTAAACATTAGAAGGTAGATTCTGAAGAAATGGGTGGACAAATGGTTCTCTCCACAAATGAAGCGCCCTTATTTGATGGAAAAAACTACTCTTCATGGAGGGAAAGAATGAAATGGTATCTGAAGTCAATAGGATCTGGTGTTTGGGACTCATTAGTATCTAAACCTTGGTACTCAACTACCTCAAAGAACAAATCCAAAACTACAAAATAAGCAAAGAAAAACAATTCAATAGCATTAAAGGCAATCCAAAATGGATTGTCAGACCAAGTCAAAGAAAATATGGGACATTGCACCTCTGCTAAAGTACTATGGCTCCAACTAGAGTATTTTTATCAAAATAAAGAACAAAACAAATAAATGGAGAATTCCAATCAGTTTATAGAACAAAACAAAGAAACAAAAAAATCCAATCAAATTAAAGAACAAAACAAAGAAATGGAGAAATCAAATCAAATTGAAGAACAAAATACAAATAAAGAGAATTTTTATCAGAATAAAGAGCAAAACACAAAAGAGGAGAATTCCATCAAAGAATTGATGCAAAACCTAGTAATCAACATAGAAGACTACTATATCAAGGAATTGATGAATACCTCAGTATTTACTAAAGAAAAACTATTACATTTTAAGACCGATGTTATAACTACATTTGAAGTGATTAGTATGGAACCAAGAAATGGTCTATATATTGAAGTTACTAAGGATGTTCTTGACCATCTTGAATACACAATTATGTGTACTTTTGAAGAGTTAGAGAAACTTCAAAAGAAATATATGTCGCTACTACAACAGTTAGATCAATATAACCATGAAGAGCATGGACAAAAGATTCAACTAGAAGACAAAGAAGAAGAAATCAAAAGATTGAAGACCGAAGTTGCTAATCTAACAGAGGAAATGGAAGAATTGAAGACACATGACAATAAAAGAAAATAATTACTAGAAGAGACAAAATAAATGGTCATATGTCTAAAAACTCAACTTGAACAAGCTAAGAAAAATGAAGAAGCCCAGAAGATCCAATTAACTAAAAGAGAAGAATCATGTCACATGTTGGAATTGGAAATTATTAACGTCAAAAAGATAAATGAAAGTAATAATGCAACTCTAATGATTCAAATTGAAGAAGCTAAGAAAAATGAAGAATCACATAAGATCCAATTAACTAAAAAAGAAGAATCATGCCACAGGTTGGAATTGGAATCCATCAACCTCAAACGGATTCATATAGAAAACAAGGAAGAAATCAAAAGATTGAAGAATGAATTTTTTGATCTAAAAAAATATATAGAAGAGTTAAAGACATATGACAAAACTAATAACTGCACATAAATCTTGGATGATATAGAAGAAATGGTCATCAATATAAAGACTCAACTTGAAGGATCTAAGGAAAAATAAGAAGCTTTGAAGATTCAGTTGACTAAAAAGGAAGAAACATGCCACATGTTGGAAATGGAAGTTATCAACGTAAAAAAGAAGGATGAAAAGACAAAATAAACTGTCAAATTCCATAACTCATCTATCCTAGATAGAATCTAGAACATTCAAAGACTAACTGATGACAAAACCGGTCTTGGATACAATAGGAAAGAAGAAGGTGGTGGAAAATGTAGCACCATTCAAAAACATGATAAATGATCATACTCCTCAAAAGAAAAAGGTACATTCACAAACCTAAAAAAAACCATGAACTTTTTCAAAGAAGGAAGCTATAAAAGTAAAAAACAAGAAACATATCAAAAGACAGACTTCTCATATCACAATAGACTCAAGTATGGAAACACCTTCAATGGTTATTACTTTTTATTGTAATAACTTTGGTCATAGAGAATTGGAATGCAAGAGTCCTGAAAAGAAAAATTCAGGAAGTTCCAATAAATTAATGAGATGTTGGAGACACAATTATTTTGGCCACACAACAAAGTTTTGTCATACAATGAGATGTTACAAATGTGTTTGGTTTGGTCACAAATCCCAAAACTACAGAAAATCAAGAAGTCAATCCATGATAAATAATTCATACAAGTCAGGAAGAAAATATAATGAAGGTTGGAAGAAAAGAAGAAGTGACAAATCTCAAAGGACAAACTTAGAAAATAAATATCCAACAAACAAAATATCTGATGAAAAGGTATGGAGAAGAAAATATGAAACAGAAAGCAAGAAAGATGATCTGGCATCTGAAAATGAAGAAATTGATAAAAAGAAAATGATGGGTGAAGTTCCTAATAAGGAATGTGAAATTCATAGATTTGAATATGAAATGGATCAAACTCGGGAAGGAGAGTTCCTAAAGAAGAAGATGACACAATAGCAGATCCTGACGATATCATGCAGATCAAGAGTACATTAACCAATAAAAGAAAAATGCAAACAAAAAATCCCAAAGAATAAAATGAAGTTTCACTTACACAGAAAAATGATGATGATAATGATGAATCTTCAATAGAATATCAACCAGAAGAATTGAGTAATGAAAATATTGGAAGTTTTCCAATGTTATTTTCATGAACTAGTAAATCTCCCCTAAACATAAAATATGAATAAAAGGAAGGAGGAAGGATTTTACAACATGATTTGGTGTAAGTACTACAAAWTACTACTAAA
This sequence comes from Picea mariana, assembly GCA_032191745.1. NCBI lineage: Eukaryota > Viridiplantae > Streptophyta > Pinopsida > Pinales > Pinaceae > Picea > Picea mariana. Next base: position 74,650 of record JASDQU010241368.1, read on the forward strand.
TTATGGTATGATCTAAACSCAATGAGGAATTTCCAAAAGAATGAAAAACTTATGAAGAGGATTGATGTAGGAGCATTGCTCCAACTCAGCGAAAGCACCAGCAACGCGCCAGCTAGCCAGCATATCAAAGCACACATTGAAGGAGGAGGGAGGCGCCAACCCTCTCGATTTCAAAATTCAAATTGTAGTTGAATGAAATTAAATGTTTGTCAGGATTTTAATGCCAAGCCATGCCTTTGTACAGGTAGGGGTAGAATCGCCTTAAAGGGTTGCTTGTAGCAGGCCCGTAGCAAGCCCATATCGTATTCAGGTCTGGGTAAAATATTTATGAAAACTTGAATGTAATTTATGAAGTTAGGTGAGAGAGAATGAGCTCCCAGAGCCCCTCTTGTTGTATTGAGATCTTGTTTTCAGATTTCAAAAAAAAGGAAGGTAAGAAAAGGAATGAGCATAGAAGGTCTGGGTAGAGAGGCCTTAGAGGTAGAAGTTTTGAGAGAGAGAGCTTGAGAGAGCTGAGACTTGTTACAATTCAGCCTTTGTAAATCATCTGTATAGATATAGAGAGATTAATAGAAAATCAGTTTTTCTTGCCATGATTTGTCTATGTGTGTTTATGGAATTGAATGTTATTTGTATGTTGTAGATACAGATAATAGATAGATTTTACTATCTGTTTGTGAGTTTTTCGATTTCAGCCTGGGTTCTTTAGGATGTGCAAGGTGTGCACAACAAAATGATAGAGGTTCTGTAGCTAGTGCAAGGAGTGCGCATTTTGAATCTCTCTGTTGAGATCAGAGGAGAACGTGCCAGGTGGGCAAACCAAAAGAATTCACAAATCAGGAGAAGCCTCAGAGTTTTTGAACACTCTGGAGGTGAATACTGTGCAAGAAAACACAGGGAGAAGACAAAACTACTGAAGGTTCTGTATAGCTCTTCCAGGAGGACATAAAGTGAGTGCAAGGAGTGCACAGAGGCTTGAAGTGGCCAAGGCTCGAAGGCACAACACAGAATAACGCCAAGTGGGCGGAAGGTATTTTCTTTTCAAGAAAATCCCTCAAATCTGAGGTATTCAAGATATTCGAACGCAAGGCATGCATAGGAGATCGAATCTTAAACGAGGATGAAGATCAGGAAGGATTGTACTTTTGAGTACAGATCTTCAACAGGGAAGAATTGAAGGCTGAAGCCTTCGGCACTTAGAAAATCCTTCTAAGTCTGAGATACGGGAAAGATCAGGAGGAGGAGCATTGTAAACCGTTAGATATCGTGCAGAGGGCCGACAGTCGCATGATCTAAAGGAGTAGCGTGAGTCTTAGCACTCGTGCCAAGGTAAGCGTTTCGACATTTTTGTAATTGAAGATTTGGGCACCGAGAGATCAAAGGGGAATACTTCCCCAAAGTCACAAAAGGAAAAATCATGATTGGATCCAGATCATTGGTCATGAAGAGTTGTGAGCCGTCGGATCCTAAAGAAGGTGCATGGGGTTTAACCTTGTGTATGCAAATGAGAACGGACTCGTCAAAGTCCCGACTAGATCATAACCGTCCATTAGAGAGGACACGTAGCATATATCCACACAAGTCAGGAATCGGGGATTAGAAGAGCAGAGGAGACTACACTCCATACCCACGATACACAAAATCCCGAAATCATGGGGAGGACCATCCAACCTTCCATTTTGAAGAACAGGTGGCGAAGATCTAGAAGCCATCGGGGTTTCAGAACTCAGGTGCATAAGGGTGGTGAGAAACGAGGATTCGTGATCGTCGAAATCCTGAAATCATTCCTACCGTTGGATCAGGAGCGATGCATGGCGAAGATACAGAAGCCACCAAGGATTTGTTTATCGGGAAATGAGAGTGAAGACTCTCCCAAATTGTTGAAAGGAAGAATGTCAGGATTTGATCATGACCATTGATCATCCCGAAAATATCATGACCGTTAATCGTGATTAAGAGTTGCAGTTGTCCATCGGAGGGGATACGTGGTTGTTGGTCGGCGTTTCAGCATCGATGAAATGAAGGAGAACACTGGGCCAAAATCACGAAAGGGGATTTCGTGAAAGGATCAGAACCATCCATTTTGGAGGATGTGTGGCAGAGATCTAAAAGTCACCGAGAGTTGGGAGGTGAAGACTCTGCCAAAATCCCAAAAATGAGATCGTCGAGATTTTATCTGGGTCATTGATCAGGTGATAGATCTAGACCGTAGATCCAAGAGGTATCGGGTCTCTGGGTTTTGGGGATTTCAAAGGGAAAGGAGGAGCACTACATTATGATTCCATGAATCACGAAAGTCAAATCACTCGGAGGAGTAGTCCTAGGCCATAGGACAGGGTCATGTGGAGAAGGCTTAAAGGAGGAGCCGTTAGGCCCTTTTCTGGTTTCAGCATTTCGAAAGACAGGGAGTTGGGGAGAGCTTGCATGTAGGAGTCCCAAACTTCCAAAATGCGAAAGGTGCATAGTTTAGAGCCTTGGGTCACAGCCCGAGGTCACGAGAGAGAAAATGAGCCAACGTCGAGGTGCTTGTTGGTTCATAACAGGGAAGAGCATCGAAAGGAAAGGTGTGCACACAGGTTTTCTCAAGGCCCGTGTCAGGGATAAAAGGGACCTATGGATTCTCTTAGAGGGTTACAACAGGAGCCTGAAGAGCCATTTCGGCTCAAGAAGGAGAATGATCCAGTGACAGGGAGGTTGCAGAACTCCGTAGGGGAGGGGGGTTGTACGAAATGGTATCAGAGCTAAGATTTTTAAATTTTTTAGCAGAGAATAGATAAAGAGAATACTTTGATACACACCATCAAGTGGTATTAGAGCCGATATTTTTAAATTCTATAGCAGAGAGTAGATAAAGAGAATACTCTGATACACACCATCAAGTGGTATCGGAGCCAAGATTTTTAAATTCTGTAGCATACAACAGATAAAGAGAATACTCTGATACACACCATCAAGTGCTATCAGAGCAGATTTTTGCCTGTAGATTTCAGGCAAAAGCGAAAGAGGAGGAGGTTGTTACATTTGTTTGCAGACATAAGGCAAAGGGCGAGACAGTGAAAGGAGAAATTTTGGTAACATCAAGTAGTATCAGAAGGTCATCTACATGCAACAGGTGAAGGGAGACAGGGTTTTAATGCTTTGTGGTGATTGTTGCAAGGTGTGCAACAGTCAATGGACAACCAGGTGAGCGTAAGAGGACATGGGGATGCTCTCAGGCGTAGATTGATCCATAAGTTTGCTAGGAGGGTAGATGAAAGGTAGAGCTGGCTATTGAAGGCCATGGATGTGGTCGAAGAAAAGGCCGCAAGACAAAGAACAATCCAGATATGGATTTGGAGCTCACTGAGATAAGAGCAACGATGGAGAAGCTTGCATTTCAAATACAACAGAATGTGAAAGCCCACTGGGTATATGAATGGCCCATGAAGCAGAAGGTGAAATGGCCAATTTAGAAATTATTAGCCAGAGGACAGCAAAGGTTGTTAAGAGGATGGTTGAGGCATGTTGAACGCCTCAGAGATGAACAGGGAGTGGTTCAAATCCGTGAGCCAGAAGCTAGGAGAAATCTTAGTGATGATGAGGAGAAGAGATCATTGGAAGATCTCATAGACTATCAGGAAGTTAGTGAAGAAATTTCAGGTTGCCAGGAAGGCAATGAGATGGAGTCATTGGTTGATCTCAAAGACTACCAGGTGAGCAGGGCATAAATCCCATATTGCCAGGTGGGCAAGGGAGAGAAGATGAGGCCATGTGAGAGTCTCATGAACTCATGGGTGAGTTCATATCAACAAGAAGAGTTAATAGGTGATGATTCACGTGGTTTTGCAAACCATATGAATGAATATGATGACAAGTTAAAAAATTTCACCATCCAAGAGGAGGACCAAAAGAGTATTTTGATCATTGAAGGAATTCAGATATTCCTACCAAGCAGCAAAGTTGAGGCTAGTGAATGTGTTACAACAAAAAAAGAAGGAGGACAACCAACGGTGACTTTCATGATGAAGGAGTGGATATCAGAAGCTGCCCAAAGAGAAGAAGAAGAGAATTCAACAGAATGGCTCAAAATTTTCAGCCAGGAAGCTGAAACAGAAATGACCGTAGTACTAGAGGTTGTAGCAGAAGGGGAAGTAGACAGCATGGATTTTGTTGATCTATGTGAAGAATTAGAAGCCCTGGAGATATGGGTGATGGTGCAAAGTTTGCATATCCAACAAGCTAATTTAGAAGCAGGTGGAGAAGCGTACCAGCCAGGAGAACAACTGGAAGAAGCTGGAAATATGTCAGCAGGAGAACTGGCAGCAGTAAAGCTATCACAGGAAGAATCCAAGAAACAACTTGATGAGGAGACTGTGAAATTTAATTCGGTAGCAGAGTGGTAACTCAATTCCACAAGGGGAGAAAATTGCAAGGGGGGTCGAATTGATCAACCCATTGACAAATGCATTCGAGAAGATTGCATAAGGAGAACCAACAGGTTGAGAAGCTAGAAGAGGTGATTGAGAAAATCAGGAATTTGATGTTGAGGTCAGGGCAAGGAGTAGTCAACAAAGGGGAGATGAGCAGAGCAGAACCTTCCATAGCAATAGGGAAGAAGAAAAAGAAGCAGCAGTAGCAGCGAAGAAATGGAGTAGATGAATAGCTTCAGAAGAGATTTTGGGATCCAGGTAGATTTCAACAACATGACTGGGAAGCTCATGAGTAGGAGCTCATGAAATTTTTCACAGTAGGAGAGTATGATGCATGAGAATCACTCCAACTTAGCGAAAGTGCCAGCAGTGCACTAACTAGCTAGCATATCAAAGCACACATTCAAGGAGGAGGGAGGCGTCAACCCTCTCGATTTCAAAATTCAAATTGTAGTTGAATGAAATTAAATGTTTGTAAGGCTTTTAATTCCAAGCCATGCCTTTGTATAGGTAGGGGAAGAATTGCCTTAAAGGGTTGCTTGTAGCAGGCCCGTAGCAAGCCCATATTGTATTCAGGTCTAGGTAAAATATTTATGAAAACTTGAATGTAATTTATGAAGTTAGGTGAGAGAGGACGAGCTTGTAGAGCCCCTCTTGATGTATTGAGATCTTGTTTTCAGATTTAAGGGAAGGTAAGAAAAGGAATGAGCATAGAAGGTCTGGGTAGAGAGGCCTTAAAGGTAGAAGTTCTGAGAGAGAGAGATTGAGAGAGTTGAGACTTGTTACAGTTCAACCTTTGTAAATCATCTGTATAGATACACAGAGATTAATAGAAAAATAAGTTTTTCCTGCCATGATTTGTCTATGTGTGTTTATGCAATTGAATGTTATTTGTATGTTGTAGATACAGATAATAGATATATTTTACTATCTATTTGTTAGTTTGTCAATTTCAGTCTAGGTTCTTTAGGCTGTGCAAGGTGTGCACAACAGAATGATAGAGGTTTTGTAGCCAGCGCAAGGAGTGCACATTCTGAATCTCTGTGTTGAGATCAGAGGAGAATGTGCCAGGTGAGCACACCAAAAGAATTCACAACTCAGGAGAAGCCTCAGAGTTTCTGAACACTCTGGAGGTGAAGATTGTGCAAGAAAACACAGGGAGAAGACATAACTACTGAAGGTTCTATAGAACTCTTCCAGGAGGACATAGAGCGAGTGCAAGGAGTGCACGGAGGCTTGAAGTTGCCAAGGCTCGAAGGCACAACAAGAAGAACGCCAAGTGGGCAGAAGGTATTTTCTTTTCAAGAAAATCCCTTGAATCTGAGGTATTCGAGATAATCAAACACAAGGCGTGCATAGGAGATCGAATATTCAAAGTGGATGAAGATCAAGAAGGATAGTACTTTTGAGTACAGATCTTCAGCAGGGAAGAATTGAAGGCTGAAGCCTTCAGCACTTAGAAAATCCTTCTAATTCTGAGAGACGGGAAAGATCCGGAGAAGGAGCACCGTAGACCGTCAGACATGGTGCAGAGGGTCGATAGTCGCATGATATATAGGAGTAACATAAGTCTTATCACTTGTGCCAAGGTAAATGTTTTGGCGTTTTTGTCATTGGAGATTTGGGCACCGGGAGATCACAGGGGAATACTTCCCCAAAGTCGTAAAAGGAAAAATCGTGATTGGATCCAAACCGTTGGTCATGAAGGATTGTGTGAGACGTCAGATCTGAAAGAAGGTGCATGAGGTTTAACCTCATGTATGTAGAGGAGAACGGACTCGTCAAATTCTCGACTAGATCAAAACCGTCCATTGGAGACAACACGTGGCAGATATCCACACAAGTTGGGAATCGAGGATTGGAAGAGCAGAGGAGATTTCACTCCATACCCACGATACATGAAATCTTGAAATCGTGGGGAGGACCATCCAACTGTCCATTTGGAGGATAGGTGGCGAAGATACAGAAGTCATGGTGCATAAGGGTGGTGAGAAATGAATCGCCGAAATCCCGAAATCACTCCGACCATTGGATCAGGAGTGACGCGTGGCAAAGATCCAGAAGCCACCGGGGATTTGTTTACCGGGAAACAAGAGTGAAGACTCTCCCAAATTGTCAAAAGGAAGAATGTCAGGATTTGATCATGAGCGTTGATTATCCCGAAAAGATCAGTATCGTTGATCGTGATTAAGATTTATAGTTGTCCATCAGAGGGGATACGTGGTTTTTGATCAACGTTTCAGCACCGAGGAAACGAAGGAGAAGACCGGGCCAAAATCGCGAAAGGGGATTTCACAAAAGGATAAGAACTGTCCATTTTTGAGGACACGTGGCAGAGATATGGAAGTCACCGGGATTTTGGTCATTGGGATTTGGGAGGTGAAGACTCCGCAAAAATCCTGAAAAGGAGATCGTTGGGATTTGATCTAGGTCGTTGATCAAGTGATAGATCTGGACCGTAGATCCAAGAGGTATCGGGTCTCTGGGTTTTGGGGATTTGAAAGGGAAAGGAGGAGCATTGCATTGTGATTCCCCAAATCATGAAATTTGAAGCACTCAAAGGAGTATCCCTAGGCCATAGGACATGGTCATGTGGGGAAGTCTTAAAGGAGGAGTCGTTAGGCCCTTTTCAGGTTTCGACATTTCAAAATACAGGGAGCTGGGGAGAGCTCACATGTAGGAGTCTTGAACTTTTGAAACGTGAAATGCACGTAGTCTAGAGCCTTGGGTCGCAACCTAAGGGCACAAGAGAGAAAAGGAGCCAATGCCGAGGTTCTTGTTGGTTCGTAACAGGGAAGAGCGTTGAAAGGAAAGGCGTGCATGCAGGTTTTCTCAAGGCCTGTGTTAGGGATAAAAGGGACCTATGGATTCGTTTAGAGGGTTCCAACAGGAGCCCGAAGAGCCATTTCGGCTCAAGAAGGAGAACGCTCCTATGACCGGGAGGTCACAGAACCCCACAGGGGAGGGGGCAGCATCAAGGACTTAACAAACAACAAATGAAAGGACCAATTCAACCTTATTTCTAAGGGAAAAAAGTTGAAGTTTGTTTCTGCAGAGTCGAAAGACTATGAATAAGATATTAAATTGGTTGAGGAATGGAAATTAAATTAATTGGTATCGATCAATGGTATTCTTGTGAAAGATTAGAATATCAACGAGAATAAATAAACAGATCAAGAAGATTAGTAATATTCACACCCTTGTCCTTTAAGAAAAAGGAGAAGAGAATAAAACCCTATGAAATAGTAAAAACTCAGGGGGAGTGTTTAATTTGGTCATCAAATGAGGAAGTCATTGGATTAGGTTTAAAAGACTCGATCACTACAAAAAATTGGTATCAATAAGACTACATATTTGAATACAAAATCCCAAGAGATTGAGAAAAACAATAAAACAAATTTGGTATCAGTATTTGGTTCAATCCTCCAACTGAAAATGCGATTAGTGATAGGGGGAGAAAAAGTATTTGCTTTACAGATATGTTGCCCCCAATGCCAAAGGGGGAGATTGTTGGCATTATTGATTGTGTGTTGTCATTGATGGCAACATGAGTCAAACATATACAATAATCAAAGAAAAAGGAAGATCACCTTGGGGAAGAAGCAATTCATGATCATTGTTGATAACGATAGGATCGACAATGTTCCTATGTTCCTAAATCTTAGGAAAAGTAGCATGCAGATAATCCACGTACATAGTAACGAAGCACAAGGAATAAAGAGCTCGAGAGGGTTAACGACTAAAGATAATTTCATAAAAGAATGCATAGATAGTTATTAAAAATCAGGAGAATTAGCGATGAACATATCAGAAAGAAGAGAATCGAGCACCCTCAGAACTGTGAGGAAACTCTGTTACAATCAGTCGAAATCTCAACCGTTGATCGAAACCAAGTGGAAGGATAGCATAAGTTTTGCCACTTCGCCATTTTGATGATTAACGGAGACAAGGAATAATCCACGAAATCCCAAAAACATGAAATAAACACCAACCGTCAATCAAGAAGGAGCTTCAGATAAGTTCTCAGCTATTAGATCAAGATTTAATTTAGAATTAAACATTGACTGTCAATATGGAATAGAAATGTTAAACCGTCAGATCACACTAAAGGAAAGAAGGTGGTCAACTTCAGTGCTGATCACTACGGTGATAAGAAGTTTAGAAAAACCAAGAATACCCGAAGGCCAGATCCCCAAAGTCCGAAAGTGAATGAGGGCCATCAGATCTGGGCAATGCATGGTGACCGTTGGATGAGGATAGGCAAGTCAAATGGTGGTCAACTCATGTGCTGACCACTTGGGTGTTGACCACTCTGAGGAAAAGAATTATGAATCATGTAGGAATACCTGAAGGTTGAAGCCCTAAAGTCACGAACTCTCGTCGACCGTCAAATCAAAGGAAGAGTTGGGAAATCTCATCAACCATTGATCGACATAAAGTGGACAATGGGGCATTGGTTGGCATATTACAAGCCTTGCAGCCATTATGAAGACTAGGATCAAAGAGATAGAGTTCATATATAAACTTCCACATAGTATCCATTTTGGTTATGTGAGTGGGCTATAAGTCCCTCATTTACATATCAACAACTATTCCAACAAGTCATCAATCATTGGAAAAGTATACTTGTTATTAATGGTCATGTTTTCCAAAACTCCATATCAATTCATATTCCCAAACCTCTATCCTTCTTGGGAACTATAATTATGAGTGGCCCACAAAGTGAAGTAATACACCTTATGACTCCATGCTCCAACAATTGCCACATTTTCTTCTTTACTTCATCTAACTCTAAAATCGATATTCCATACAACCCAAGGTTGGGTAATGGATATTCTGGTAACAATTGAATTTCATGTTCAATTTCCCTCTTAGACAATAAAATTTGAGGTTCTTAAAATACTTCCATCTAGGACTCTGTTAATTGTTGTAATTATTGGTTCTTTTTGTTGTAACATCCCTCTAGCAATGCACTAATCTCCATTTTATTGTCTCCTTGTTGCTTCTCTTATATTAAAAAACAATATAAACTTCTTACTTATACTAATAATCCTCCGAGCCTAGTGTGCACTTAGGAATGGGATATTTGATCTTCTCTTATGTGCATAGAGTCTTGTTAGGAGGAAAATCTCTCTATGGCTAGGGTAAACCACAACAGATGGAAATGACTGCAGAAACCAACTCTCTTCTCAAGTATACTATATAAACAAATATGCTAGCAAGACAAGATAAAAGGCCTACCTCGTCTAGACGTTTGATGAAGTCCATCGTTGAGCACTTGACCCAAAGAAATATCCCTCCAAATGGTCCTCAACAACCAAGAAAATGAAGCATATGGTGATAATAAATGATGTTAGCACATTCGAGAGCATAATCCATTAATAAACATGACAAATACTCCCATGGAATAATAATTCAAATATTTGCAAGATATCAATTGGATGGGAAAAGAGTATTTCTATTAATATATGATCAACAGAAGTGAAAATGTTACAGACTTTTGTGTCGGCACGGTTTAGAACCGAGAAACTAAGTTCCTTCCAACTGAGCCTCCACCACTTCAATCCTCCACCAACGACAAGCTCATAAGAGAGAAACAATGAGGTTCTCAATCAATAAGAGAAGAGCTTGGGGGTTGAACACTATGTTCAGACTTAAAGGATAAAGGGATGCAGACTCAATATGAAGTAAATAATTTCTCCAGAGTAACTTTTCTCTCAAAGTTGAATTCTTTCTCCTCTTTCCATAGCTCATAATTGGCCCATTTATAGCCTTTAGAATGGAACTGAAGAGCCGATTCATAATGTTTCTGGTATATGGAAGGCCAAGGATCATAGATCTCCTATCGTGACATGGAAACCCGACATTAATTTTCATTTTATGGCACAAATCTTGATGTACGCGGGTTATAGTGGATTAGCCTACATATACACATGTTGTATAGTAGGAAAGATGTGTACATGTGGAAAAGTATGTATTTTTATCTCTAGATTTTACAAACATGGATGATAAGTCTGCGTAGGGAAATGGAAAAAGGCCTTATATGCAAGATTGCATAGGGTGAGGCAAATATTTCTATAATAGCTGCCCCCAAATGTGTGAGGTCAGAGGAGTATCTGTCATGGCCTAAATACATTATAAACAAGCCAGAAGTGGAGTGATGGGGAACCATCTGGACGAACTAGTTGCTCATTAAGTTTTTCACTGAATTTACATACATGGCTGCCAATACAATTACATTGCAGATCCATGTGAAAATATACCAAACAAGTTTTTGTGGCCATGAATAGGAAAATTCAAATGTGGTTACATGCCAATGGTTGTCATAGTCACGAACAAGGCCCAGTAGAACTAATCTAAAAACCAATCTGAAGATATCTGTATACAATGGAGTACAATATGATCTTCCATGATCATTGAAGTCAAATAGGTAATGGTCGAATGAAAAAGAAGCGACAACTCAGGAAAGTTGCAACCACATGTGTCTTCAAGTCTTCTACACAATATGCCAAGGGTGCAAGTCTACATCATGTGAATAAAGGAGTTGAGGTTGAACACAATGAGACATCGTGTGATTACCGATCAATGAGGTATACCATTAAGAAACACAATACAACCTACTGATAATGAAAGTAGGTATCAAGGCATCGAGTACATTCTTACAAGTGTGAATAAAGGAGTTGGTGTCGAACACCTGAAGAATCCATCGATCATGAGACATTGATGTATCCCTAACTATCGATGGTGAGAGAACCTGCCACTAATGACTGAAAGCCTCAAGGTACTCATAAGACTCTAGGTCTTGTTTCCAGAGTAGATGAGATGAATTCGATGGAAGGAGACCCGCTGAAAGGAGAGAATTAAGGCATATCTCATTATTCAACACGAGCTACAAAGCAGGAGCTTCATGATTTGGAGGAAATTGAACGAAGAACATGTTCACAAACCAACGACTCTGTGCGTCTTTCACATGTGCCAAGTGAAAACGGTACACGAAAAAGACCCTCTAAATAGCATCCAATGATGAAAACTGTTGACAAAGGCAAGGAAACCACCAATAAGGATAATGGCATCCAAGACACTGCATGAATCCTAATGTGTGAATAGATGTCTTACCATCGAACATAAGGGAAACCACCCAGTCAATGACCAATGATGAAGTGTTGACTATTGGGTTCAAGGTTACCTACCAATGATGAAAGTAGGACCAGGGTGCATGATAGGACTACAATATCATGTGATTCTGAGACAAACTGAGGGTATGGCCAACGTGCAAAGTCAAGAGTTCTGAGAAGTGGCTGACACAGGTTGATAGACTTCCTTTGAACAAGAGCATGAGACATATGGAGGACTCTAACCGCATAGGCCCAATGATGAAACCATGATATGCATGAGGCATCAATAGAATTCTCTATAGGGATTGGAAGAGTAACCAGTCGGTAGAGAAGACTCTATAACAAGCTCTGCTTCCTAAGGCCATGCTAATCCCAAAATTATAATGATAAACTGACTCGATAACTTTGTGCTCTGTTCAAAGGCGACACGACTGTTGCCAACATAATATAATACTCCTTTCCCGCCCATCTTTTTTTGTTTTTTCATAGACAAATGAATTCTATGATACAGAGGAGGAAACAAGTGTCGCAAGTAAGCAAAACTAGTTCCAACAGTGGAACATACCTATGCTCAATGCAAGGAGATACATGCGGGAGATGGACACTCGGGGGAATGTTCCCTCCTAGGTATAGGGTGTTAAATTGTGAAGGATATTAACAAGGCTCTTCTTGGTTGAGGATGCAAAAACCGTTGAGGTAAATGGTTTATAACGCAAAGCGAGAACCAGATATAGGCTCAATACTGCAAGCAAGGGCATGCGATGTAATCACATCTTAACGCCAAAAAAATCCTTTTTTATGTCATTTAGTCTACTTGGTGTGAAAAATGGATTAACTTGTGCCAAATAGTTGTCCTTTCAAATCCAATTTACAAGTGTGAAAGAGACAAGTTCACTCGGAAATATTTTCGCTTTTTGAAAACGAGTCGAAAAAGAGCTTAACTAAGAATCATGACCTTTCAAGTCAAATTAACGAGTGTGAAGGGGGAAAATTCACTCGTCAATATTTTATTTTTTAGATGAGTCAAAAAAGAACTTAAATCAAACTCGTGGATGATTTTCTAAGTAGCATGTAATGGGGGAGGCCAAGGCTCCCGTGCAAGACTTATGTGAAATGTCAACAACTTACAAAGAGATGACACAAGCTTGGGAAAACCCAAATCTTTCCAAGTCGAGGAGGATAAAATACTTGCAGAGGTTACCTTATCTACAATATATCAAAGAATGCCCCTTATTTGGAAGGGTGTAGAATAAGGAAGTCGAGGCTCTACCAGATCATTCCAATCAAAGGAAACCACCCTAGGACTTGGAGGGAGCATCTTCGACGAGAGTGGAATTCTCCCTAGTGAAGAAGGTACATAACTAGAAATTCTAAGGACATGGTCGAAGGACGCATCACCCTCCAAAAGAAGAGTGGGATTGACCGAAGATTGAATCGACAATGTCACTTCCTTAGGCTTGTAACTCTCCAAGAGAAGAGTGGGATCGACCAAAGATTGCATCGACATGATGACTTCTTCAATCGTTGGTTGAATAGGATGCAATACAACAAGGTCAAGAGATACATCACCCCCAAAAATAGGAGTGGTGTTGGTTGAGGATTGCAACGACACGACTGATGGTTGAATAGGATGCGAGACAACAAGGTCAAGGGATGCATCATCCCCTAAAGGAAGAGGGTTGTCAGCCAAAGATTGCATCGGCATGACTGTTGTATCAACCAAAGAAGGTTGGGAAGCCAAAGACGAGGCCCCCAGGAAAGGACCACGCTTCTTGAACCACAGTAGTAGCAGGGCACAAACGAGTAAGGTGATCTCCTTTTAAAATATTACAAAGGAACTTGGGCTTACATCTTACACATCTATGCTTCTCAATTGTATGAATTCCCCCAGCATGACTTGCAGTGGCTGGTGACCAATATCCAACATGACTTACAGAGGTTGATGATGAATCCCCAACATGACTAGTAGAGGTTGGTGATGTATGTGCAATGTGACTAGCAATGACTAGATTTGTTCCCCTAGCATGACTTGCAACGGTTGGTTGATGGTCTTCAACAGGACTAGTAGAGTTTGTCGACCAATCTCCAACATGACTAACAAAGGTTGGCGATATAATGTCATTAAAAGGAAGGTAGGGTCCAAGGATCGTTAAAATACGAAGTGCGGAAAGAGATAGACCTCTCTGATGAAATGGGCCTACTGGACATGGCATAAACGCGGTGAATTGGTGCCATGAAGTCAAAAGTGCCCATAAGGGAATAATACATTTCGATACCGACATTCTCAATTGTCGGCTGAGAATTGTCAATCATAGGGATTGATTGTCCAACAAATGCATTGGGACTAGCGTATGCAAAGGATAACTGGTTGATCGTTATGATCTTCCCTTCATGAGGAAAACAAAGAGTACGGAAGACAAATGATACAATAACAACCATAGCATAGGTCCAATTGTGTCCTAGTAACAAGTTATAATCAAGAGGTACGTTGACTACCTCGACCTCCACCTCTACCGTCTTCCAACCTAATTGGACTAGAAAGGCAGGAAGAATACCATGATGGTGGAAGGAATGATCGTTAAAAGCAGTCAACATGTTTGATGACTTAGAAAGAGTCAGAAACTGAGATATTTCCAATAGATCAGGGACATCACACATGTAGCAACACCTTCATCAACAACCACACATTTGATGGTATACTTTGAGTACTCCGCGTGGATTTGGAATGCCACATGGTAAGGAAAGTGAGGCTTTACATCTGTGACGTCAAAATTGATAACTTTTGAGCCACTAGGTTCAAGAGCTCCTAACACAGATAGTAAGGCATTCCTCTGTGAAGGACACGTTTGGAGTACCTCCAAAGCCGACATTGCATAAGGGGTTTGACCTAGGTCCTCAACAATAGAGTAGTTCTGGGTGGCTCTAGCATTTGGATTGTGGGTAGAACGCTTGATTACTCCTTTTGGAATATGAGGTGGTGGCTCTGGTTTTTCAATCTGTAAAGTCATATCTGGAGGAGGAGAAGGAGATTCTAGACCAAGAATAGTTTGTGAAGAGCTATAATCTCGAGATCGAGTAGATACATTAACTTTGGCATCAACCATATTGATACACAAATGGTCGTCATCTTGCAACGATGGGTTTTGAATCCCACCAGCCACATTTCTGACATTTGAGGAGCTCAAGGCCATGTGTTGGTTGTTGGAAGATTGGTTGTTGTCATTGATGTCAACCCTAGTCATGAGTTTTGGACCGCAAGATTGATGAAGGTATTTGGACATGAAGGAAAATGTACATGTAGATACAACACCCATGGATGGATATTATACATCATGTTGTTTCCGGTGGTATGTGGCACGTCACGTGGATCCTCATGGTTGAGGAGAAATGAAATTTTGAAGATGACAAAGTGAATTGTACATGTAGGCCCTGAAGATAATTACATAAAATAATTACAAAATAAGAAAGTGTCAGGTCAGCCCTAATGTTAAAAGGAAGTGACATAAATGGTATAAATAAACATCATTATACATTCATTTGATACAAGTCGAATTTCAGAGGTAATAAGAAGATAAGAAGGCCAAATTTCAAGGGAGGATGTAGTCTTTTGGTAATGTGTTCTAAGGTATGTTATTTTCAGGTCATCTTACCATTTTTGCTATAACATTTTTTATAGAACGATTCATATGGTGAAATTGATATGGTATTGAGAAGACATATCAAGGTACCTCTGGTAAAAATTTCATCTCTTGATTCGCTATAATTATGGAGATACACTCTATGGAAAATAGGGTTTGTGACCAGTCCTTAAGCTAGTCATCAAATAAGTGTTCTGGGTAAAACAGTCATAACTTTTTCATAAAAACTCCAAATGAAGTGAGCCCACTTCCATTGGAAATATTATAGACTGTAGTTTCTTGTGTGTGAGTTTCAGAATTGGATGTTAAATATTGAGCGTGGGGCATGCTGTACAAGTTGGGTCTTTTGAACAGACCAGAATTGAATAAAGTCTACCATTCTTTCTATAACCTCCTTTTGGGGAGGATTCAAGGAATGAAAATTGGAGTAGTTTCAGAGAATACATTGAGTAATATTATCTACAGAATCATAGTACTCCAAGAATTGAAGAATTTCAGAAATTGAAGAATTCTCAGGAAGCATTATCAGGTTCTATGTGATGATTGGTTGATGGTGATGATTTAATGTAAAGTTTTATTATCTATCATATATTCTTGGGTGGAAGGAAGGGGCAAGGATGGAGAGTTCAACTCTCTCTTGATATTGGAGGATTGTATCTTCATCTTGGAGGTTTATCCCTCCCTCTACATTTGGAAGCTATAGCTACCTTTGGAAGTCATTACTTCCCTTGAACAATAAACTATTGATTATTTCTCATATATTGTGCATGGTGTATTATGGTGTATTGGTGTAACTCT
>JASDQU010241368.1:91920-108068 GCA_032191745.1 Picea mariana
ACCTCCTACCTTCAGGAATCAAAGAAGCTTCAATCAGTATGAAGGAAACTACAGAAGAGTAGATCATGAACCCAGATGGACTACATCACAAAGAAGGTCACTTACTCCCAGGTATCAAAATTTCTTTCTTGGTCATTGTTATACTTGCAAAAATTTTGGACATAAGGCAATTAATCGCAGAATCAATGAAAGGAACAAATACGCAAGAAACATGAATGGTGTAAACAGAAGATATGGAAATAATCGTAGATTTGTCAACAGAAGTTATAATTCATTTTACCCATTAATGGACAAAAATATTGTATGCTACAAATGCAATTATCTTGGTCACAAAGCACGAGATTGCAGATATATAAATGAAGATGTCCCTATGCCAACCATAGTATGGAGAAGGAAAGAGATTCCAAACAATGAAGATTTTTGAATAGCATTAACCGCTAAAGAATGTAAATAATAAGATGAATGGTACATAGACAGTGGATGTTCTTCACACATGACCGGGAATCAAGACAAATTCATAAGCTTGAAGAGAAAGGATGGAAATGTTGCATTTGGAGATGACTCATCTACCAAAATACTTGGAGAAGGTGTAGTAGAGCTTGGAAGAAAAAATGTAAAAGAAAAGAATGTTCTATTGGTTNTACTTGGAGAAGGTGTAGTAGAGCTTGGAAGAAAAAATGTAAAAGAAAATAATGTTCTATTGGTTGAAAACTTGAATCATAATCTACTCAGTGTTAGTAAAATGTGTGATCAAGGATACACTCTTACATTTGACTCCCGAAAATGTAAAATCAGAGAAAATAACTCAGGAAGATTGGTTGCAACTGCAACAAGAAGACCGAATAACATATACATCCTAGACATGAATAAGAGAGAGAAGACAGAAGCCACACAAAATGATTCCAAGGAAGAAAAAGTCTCAAAGACCAAAAATAAGGATGAAGTATTATTGAGTGCCACATGTTCAGGGGGAGCAACCCCAAAGAAGAAGGTTACCTTTTGTCATTAAACTCAAGGGGAGCAGCCCTAATCTTTGCCATTGATGTCAAAGGGGGAGAGAAATTAGGATCATGATGATAGGGGGAGCATGAGTGTTGCCATCAATGACAAAGGGGGAGATTGTTGGAAGATTGGTTGTTGTCATTGATGTCAACCCTAGTCATGGATTTTGGACCGCAAGATTGATTAAGGTATTTGGACATGAAGGAAAATTCACATGCAGATACAAAACCCATGAATGGATAGTATACATCATTTTGTTTCCAGTGGTATGTGGCACGTCATGTGGATCCTCATGGTTGAGGAGAAATGAATTTTTGAAGATGACAAAGTGAATTGTACATGTAGGCCCTGAAGATAATTACAGAAAATAATTACAAAATAAGAAAGTGTCAAGTCGGCCCTAATGTTAAAAGGAAGTGACATAAATGGTGTAAATAAACATCATTATACATTCATTTGATACAAGTAAAATTTCAGAGGTAATAATAAGATAAGAAGGCCGGATTTCAAGGGAGGATGAAGTCTTTTGGTGAAGTGTTCTAAGGTATGTTATTTTCAGGTCATCTTACCATTTTTTCTATAAATTTTTTTCTAGAACGATTCAGATGGTGAAATTTCTATGGTATTGAGAATACATATCATGGTGCCTCTAGTAAAAATTTCATCTCTTGATTCGCTATAATTATGGAGATACACTATATGGAAGATAGGGTTTGTGACCAGTCCTGAAGTTATTCAATAAACAAGTGTTTCGGGTAAAATAGTCATATATTTTTCATATAGAATCCAAATGAAGTGGGACCACTTCCATTGGAAAGAGTACATATTTTATTTTCTTGTATGCGAGTTTTAGAATTGGATGTTAAATATTGAGCATGCGGCATGCTGTACAAGTTGAGTCTTCTGAATAGACCAGAATTGAATAAAGTCTACCATTCTTTCTATAACCTCCTTTTGGGGAGGATTCAAGGAGTGAAAATTGGAGGATTTTCAGAGAATACATTGAATAATATTATCTATAGGATCAGAGTACTCCAAGAATTGAAGAATTGCATAAATTTAATAAGTCTCAGGAAACATTATCAGGTTCTATGTGATGATTGGTTGATGGTGATGATTTAATGTAAAGTTTTATTATCTATCATATATCCTTGGGTGGAAGGAAGGGGAAAGGATGGAGAGTTCAAATCTCTCTTGATATTGGAGGATTGTATCTTCCTCTTGGAGGTTTATCCCTCCCTCTACATTTGGAAGCTATAGCTACCTTTGGGAAGTCATTACTTCCCTTGAACAATAAACTATTGATTATTTCTCATATATTGTGCATGGTGTATTATGGTGTATTGGTGTAACTCTTATACTATTTTTCATTGCTCATTGGATATAGTTGANTATTGGAGGATTGTATCTTCCTCTTGGAGGTTTATCCCTCCCTCTACATTTGGAAGCTATAGCTACCTTTGGGAAGTCATTACTTCCCTTGAACAATAAACTATTGATTATTTCTCATATATTGTGCATGGTGTATTATGGTGTATTGGTGTAACTCTTATACTATTGTTCATTGCTCATTGGATATAGTTGAATGGTTTAAGTATAAGTTGAAACAGGTTTTTAAATTGTACTTGATATTGATTCACCCCCCTCTCAGTATCAACACTGGTTATATGGAAAAGGATTTGTCAGCACGATGGATGGTAGAGATAATAGCCTCTCAACTTCTTCAAGTTTGGGGAATAAATGAGTAAGGTGATCATCTGTACAAAGCTTACAGGCAAATTTCACCTCACGTCTTTCTTGTTTGCCCTCTCCAACATTATTATTCGTCCTCTCACTATTACCATTGTCCTTGGGTTTATTACCATTTTTCCCACCCTTACGATTATTGTGTCCTTTCTTCTTATTCTCTCTTGGTTGTTGGTTACCATTTGGGTTGGACAACAATTGAACTGAATGTACATCCGCCGACTGAGTGGGGTTGGAAGACATAGACGAAGTTGGCCCTCCTACGAACTAGTTTAGAGACAACTCTTTCAAATGGATTATCATCGAGTCTGTGGATTTTAGATTGGCGGAGCCTACAATGCCATCAGCATGAGGTTTGGGATTTTGTTTAGAGTCGTAAGTTGACTGTGGTGTGTCCGAAAGAATGTGGTATAACATCCTAGATTGAGCATATATCAGATCTAGCTGTTGGGCTTTAAAGATCGCTTCTTCCTCAGTGGTAACCCTGGCAGTAGAAACATCCTTTGAGATAGGAGTGTGCAAAGACTTAAGGAAAAATTATAAAAGAAAGGCCAAGGGTATGGAGGTCTTAATCAACTACTTCCATCTATGCCACTCCTAGATATGATTCAAGATATGAGTGGCGGTGTCTTGGAATAAAGTCGACAAAAGTTTTAGGCCATCATAGTAACAAACCAACAATTGGAAGTGGTTAAGGAAGACCAACACCAGCTAACTAAAGGTCCCATATGCCCCCCTAGGTAGATTGATATAACATTTCACAGCAACTCCAATGAGGGTGCACTGAAAAAATCTTAACCGAATAGAATCGTCATTAAGGGAATTTGAGAAGCACCATAGGTGAAAGGTAGTAACGTGATCACCAGGATCCTCACCATTCTTACCTTCGAATTTCAGAATATCTGAAGGAAGCTTGGTGGGGAAGGGGGGGCATGTAGGATCATGACTCATAGGGTCATTCATCAACTTAGACAAGTCTGGCAGATTAAGTATGGCCAGAAAAGGGAGACGGGGTTGCGACATCTGGACGCAAGCTCCTGGGAAAGATTGTGCTTAAGGAATTGCAACCCATCCAGGGTTCTGGTAAGGACCATGGCCCTGTCTGGGATTGTAAGGCCCTCCTCCGAGCTGATTCATAAAAGGTTTTTTGGGCATCATTCTAGTAGGAATGTTCTGATTGGGGTTATAAAATTTTCCCCCAACTAGATTGGATTTGGGTTGGGGGTTGCCCAAAGCTTGAAATTGACCTCCTCTTGGTGTGAATCTGGAGGATAGAGGTGGATTCTTCATGCCAAATGTGTTGGTCAAAATTGACACCGAGGAGGTAGGGGTATAGGATGGAACTTGAGAAAAATCTTATCTGCCAGGTTGGTTGTTCCACCCAGAAGCAAGAGGATTAGACCTGGGGTTAAAAGAAGAAATGCCTCCCATATTAGGAGTCATTTGAGGGATTTGAGAACCACCATACAAAAATGGAGTATAAGGACGTGTAGTGCCCCCAAGCCCAATGTTACCATTAGGGCCAACATTTATGATGGAATTCGAAAAATGCGAAGTAAAGTTTGACATACCATAGGAAAAAGGACTAGAGTCCATAGGAATGGACTGAACATTATAGCCCGGTGAGTGACCAAGAGACCCAAAAGGATTTGAGGCAAGATATTGGACATTCACTATAGGCTGAGCCATAGTAATAATAGGTGCCTCCGACACTACAACCATTGTGGTTGCAAGAGTGAAAAGGGTGCCATTAACTATAGTGGATGTGGGAGTCGAAGGGATCCCAGTGTTCTGAATACTAGGTTCAATACTCATCATTGTAGAATAACAAGTCTAAACAATGGATGTGTGTGTACCATGCCTAATAAATCTATGCCTTTTAGAAGGCAAAGAATCAAAATCCGGTGGTAATTGTAACAATCGATGGGACCAGTGGGGACACTGGTCCGACTCCATGATGACTTAAGACTCTAAAAATGAAAAATAAATCCTAAGGCCAACTAGTAATCAAAGAGTACACCAAAATTCAAATGACCAACATGCACACAAACGGGGTAAAGTGGTTGAAAGTGGCCTCCCTCCTGAAAGAAGGTATGTCTCTCCCAAGAGGGGCCTAAGACTCCCTGCCAAAGATAAAAGGTAACATAATCAGTTATAAGGGTCCTCATGGGATTAACAACCAGTTGGTAAGATCCTCCATAGAGGTAATCCTCCATAAAGGTTGTGTGTTTTCCGACCCTTATCTGACCTTGGGTACCTACAAAATAACCCCTGCAAGTAACCTATGTGGCACCTAATTCAAACAACTAATAAACTAATGTATAATTGATGCACAGGCGAGCAATCTTAAGTCGGGTCCACCGTATGGTCAGGGTAGCAAAGCCTGAAACCTTGAAAGTACCACCTCTCACAGAGGTAAAGGCACTAACAATATCCCTAGATACGAATAGATCCCCTGAAATATATTTGACGCTAAGAAGGTATCAGGGGGATATCCCTTCAACCAGTCTCACACGACCTCGTGATTAACTCTGGTGTGAGTGGAGCCTCCTGATATTACCAATTATACAATGGATTTCTCCACTCCCTTTCTCAGACACATATGTTGATTTAATTGCCTTTGAGAAGTTTACTCGCAAAATCATATTCCAAGACACTAAATCCTAAGCTAGTTTGTGCACCCTAGAAATTAAAATCGTGACTAATCAATTTTAAATTATAGCGTTAATTTTAGTGGTTGCGATTACTCAAAAAGGTATGGTAGTGAAACTCATGATGTTATGACTCCGCGTGAAAAACTAATATGAACATAATGCAAATTCTTAACGTCAATTCTCAATGAATGATATGCTCCTAATAACAAATGAAATTTTCAATTTCAACTCTGCAATTCTGAAGTAAAAATGTAATCTTTCATTACATGCACTAAGCTAATGAGAAAGACTCAAAATACCAAAATGCCAAGTAATGAAAAATGCCTAATTTTTTTGTATTTTAAATATAAGACAAATGAAAATGCATGGACTGAAAAGAAACTTGATGTATAAAAATCTACTGTGTATAGAAATAGACAACTCAAGTAGGATACCAAGCAGCAAAACACCCATCACAATGTGCAAGGACAATCAAAATGAAAAGGTGATGAGAAATAATCCGCCCAAAAATTCAACTAAAGACAAGTTTCTTGTCATCCCACAAGCACTTAACAGGCACTACAGAGACCCAAGAAGACTCAAAAAATATCAAATCCCAACCAACAACCACCAGACCAAGCAAACAAGCATGGAAAGCTAATGTACACGATTTTTTGAGGAAACATAGCATGTGTACGCAACTTGCAAAGGGACAACCTATGTATGTATGTGACTGTCAAGCCAAAAACCGCGTATATGTTTCAAAAAATAAGGCCATGAAAGGGAGAAGGCTTAAAACACAGACTCGGAGTGAACAGAGGATGTCAAGCAATGATACGACAAGAAACACAATAGGAATGAGAGAAATCTAAGGAGAAAAGTACTCAAAACCCTAAGAAAGAAGATTCAAAACCCAGTATGGTCGCCAATTCTGTTACGAGGAAAATATCTCTATGGCTAGGGTAAACCAAAACATATGGAAAAGACTGTATAAATTAACTCTCTTCTCAAGTATGTTATATAAACAAATATGCTAGCAAGACAAGATAAAAGGCCTACCTCATCCAGATGTTTGATGAATTCCACCGTTGAGCACTTGACCCAAAGCAACATACCTGCAACTAGTCCTCAACAACTGAAAAAAGCAAGAATATGGTGATAATAAATGATGTTAGCACATTAGAGAGCATAATCCATTAATAAACATGACAAATACGCCCATGGAATAATAATTCAAATATTTGCAAGATATCAATTGGACGGGAAAAGAGTATTTCTATTAATATATGATCAACATAAGTGAAAATGTTACAGACTTCTGTGTCGGTACGATTCGGAACCGAGAAACCAATTTTCTTCCAGCTGGGCCTCCACCACTTCAATACTCTACCAAAGGAAAGCTCATAAGAGAGAAACAATGAGGTTCTCAATAAACAAGAGAAGAGCTTGGGGGTTGAGCATTGTGTTCAGACTTAAAGGACAAAGGGATGCAGACTCAATATGAAGTAAGTAATTTCTCCAGAGTAACTTTGCTCTCAAAGTTGAATTCTTTCTCCTCTTTCCATAGCTCAAAATTGTCCCATTTATAGCCTTCAGAATGGAACTGAAGGGTTGAGTCAGAACGTTTCCAGTATATGGAAGGCCAAGGATCATAGATCTCCTGTCGTGACATGGAAACCCAACATTAATTTTCATTTTCTGACACAAATCCTGATGTACGCGGTTTGTAGTGGAGTAGCCTGCGTATACGCATGTTGTTTATAGGCAAGATGCGTACATGTGGAAAAATATGTATTTTTAGCTCTGGATTTTACAAACAGGGATGATAAGTCTGCATAGGGAAATGGAAAAAGGTCTTTTGTGCAAGATTGCACAGGGTGAGGCAAATCTTGCTATAAAAAATCCAGCATAAGGATTTCCATACTTAACAAGTCTAAAGTTGTTATCCATTATTTTAAAAATAGCATCCATAACATAGATATAAGGACTCCCCAAAATTACTCCACAAGCATCCAACTGAATTCCATCATCCTCTACCTCATCAATGAAGTTTGAACTAATATAAAAATGAAATTACACTACTTTGAGACTCTAAATTCCATATATTGTCTCACCCATCCCAATAGGTAGCGTTGATGATGGTCACGCACTTCTAATCCAATATTCACAACTAATTGGGAAGAAATCAAATTTCATTGTTATCTAGGGTCAAATAATAAATCTACCTTAGTTTGATTTAATTTAATCCTAATGTGAAAGAGTTCAATCAGCATCTCTTTCCTCTTTTGGACTAATGATACTCAAAAATAAATCTTTTTGTGGTAAAATATATGTTACCTGAACTTCAATGTTTAATTTTTTGTCCACCCTTTGATCTCCCTCTACAACCAATAAAATCCTATTCTTATTGTGTTGTTGTTTGGACCAATTGGGCCTTAAATCAAAGTGTAGTTTCAAAAATTTATCCTCCATGTGGCCATCAAAATTATAGTTCTTATTATGCTTGTTATGATTATGGTCTTTTGTTGCAACTACACCTATATTATTTCCTTTACCTTTCCCCTTCTTTTGTCAAACTTCTGGGTGTTCTTATAGATCCATTCTTTTTGGCTCAATGAACTATCGTTTTTTATTATCTCCTTCAATATAGTATTCCTTCACACAAGCCTCATCAATGGTCTTAGATTTTAAATACATCACTTTTCTCCTAAGGTAACTATGTAAACTTGATCTCGAATACCTGATAAGGACTCTTAATATATATCCTTAACTAGATTGATCTCTTTGTGAACCCAGTGGTGAATTCATGCATTATCTATCTTTGTCTTTGTTTGAGGTAAAGACAACTTATCATTTGTTCCTTGTAATAACCAATAGGGTAGAACTGTGACTTTTTCATGTCCTTAAACACTTCCTAATCAATCATAAATAGTTGGTGGTCTAATGTTCTATAAATGGAATAACTTTCCCACTATGTAAAATCATGGCCTTTATTCAAATGAGAAAAAGAGATTCTTTGTACTCCACTAACCTCATGCACACTAATAAATTTCTAGCTATTACAACCATTAATTCAACTTCATGGCATCTATCTCACCTCTATAAGGCTTGATGTCAATTTTGCCTCTACTTTGAATGGTGCTTGATTTTTGTTTCATTCCCCTAACTCCTTCTTTGGTTTCTCCCTCTTAGGTACTTTCTCATCTCCATATTCTTCATTTGAACTAGAGATTCACTCTTAAAGATTATTTTTCTTCTTTATCTTCTCTTGTATCAAATTGGCAACCAATTCAGTTGCAACAAGGTTCATAGCATTTATTCCCCAATCCATTTAAGACATATCCACAGCCATTTGATTCGTCTTATTATCCAAGTGGGTTATCATATGTTGGGTCTCATTAGTCTATGTTTCATCATCATGTTAGTCTCTTACTCATATACAATCATGAAGTCATAGTATGCCACCTTTTTATTTCACATTCTAGAATATAGTTTTTATCCTAAATGTGTTTCTATATTCATATCTTGCCTCCTCCTACCTTATCCATGATGAAGTGTCGATGTGGGAGTCATTGAGGTGGTTTCATTATTGTATTATATATTTGTATCATTAAAGTGAATACAATGAGAAATAATCGATAATATGGCTTGAGTTGTTTTCCGCTAAAGAAAAGGTTGAGAGGTTGTGAGAGGTATTAAGAAGTCGTGAAATTGAGAAATTATTGAGTACCTCGTCAAATGGAAGAACCTACCAGTGGGAGAGGCGACATGGGAAGATGATTTATTCATGCAGACACACTCGTAGTTGCCAAGTGTTGAGGAAAACACTTGTTTGAATGGAAGGGGCATGTTAATACTTAGACAAATACCCATACAAAGCCCCATGTTATGTATAAAACCCATTATTAATCCCTAGATATTGAATTATTACATTTCTAGTTTTATATTTGTATGTCGGTTAGAACCCTTCATTTCACTCTTTTTCATTATAATTGTACCCTTTGTTTCCTATCTGTATAACATGGAAACATAGTCTTAGGATCATCTTATCTCATATCATATTGTATTTTGAATTGGATATATTGTAAAAGGAGGTTTCCCCCTCGAAGTGAACTGTATTCATTGACTTTTTATCATTTTTAAGGCATTGGATCATAACATTTCCCCTAGTTTTAGATTTCCCACTTGAGTACTTATATTTGTTTCTTTACTAGGAGCATCATCTTGCAAATAAGGAATTTGTGCTCTGGATTTCCATGTTTTTTTGCTTCATCTCCTTTGACCACAACAATGATACCACATCATTGAAACTTAAAGTAGTTGCATTACTACCTATGGCCACAATCAGACTATCCTACTAGTTTGGTAAATACCAAAATAGATTGATACACTTATATTCATCAGAAATCTTAATATCAACATATAATAGTTGAATTACCACAATATTAAAGGCATTCAGATGATCTATCACCAAGTCTCCATATTTCATCCTCATGTTGTACAACTTCTTCTATGGGAACAACTTGTTTACTAGGGACTGACTGATACAAAGACATTAACGTATTCCATAATTCCTTTGTTGTAGCTTCCCCTGATACATCCAATAATACTAAATCTAAGAGATACAACAAGATTGTTCTCTTCACCTCTTGATCCAACTTTTCCCAGTCTTTTGTTGACATTCATGTAGGTGCAATACATGGATCCACAATGATCCATTGATCTTTTTTCACCAATAGATATTCCATCTTAAGCTTCCACAACTCAAAACTTTTCCCATTAAATTTATCGATCTCTATTTTTAATTTATCACCATTTATTTTCACCACAAGAATCAATACTGCAAAGCTCCCACTGTAACAAGGTTTATCACAGACTCGAGCCGACCCTTAGCCACAAAGGCATCCCCATGAAGCCAATAATTTCTTTCATACCAAATGTAGATTTTAACCTTATACAATTAATTACTACAAATAGATTCTTAATAAAAACAGAAAATATGCAATCGGCACACACACATTACATAGAGATTTTACACTGGAAACCCAAACCGAGAAAACTAGCACATTGTTTAGAGCCGCACCTCAAATTGCTTTATTCATCGTCAATCTTCATTATTTACAATATAATAATATATATATGATCTTGTGGCATCGAAAAACCCTTAATAAATTGGCCCATATTAATCTACAACCCTAATTCCTTAACCGAAATTAGAAAACCATCAACAAAAACCATGCACTGAAAAACCACTAAAAATGGACGTAAAATAACACAAAAAAATAAATTTAGGGGCTCCACCCCTTATACAACCCCCCTANCCCCCCCCCCCCTTCCCCTATGCGCACTCGACACAATGAAGATACTAGGTTTGGTTGTGTAAAGAATATAACACATACCCAACAAATAGGGCATCCCAATCAAAATTTATGATAATTTTAAATTTGCTTATGTTTTAAAACCTTGATTAGGAGACTATCTTGTTTGCCAACTTTTTTCCTAATGTATCTCTCAAATTTTGGTCCTTATGAGTCTATAATTTTGGCCTATATTACTCTGATATGTCTTGTCTACAATTCCATAGGTCTGACCAAAATTTGATGTGCCAAGTGAAAGCTATGGTAACTTTCCCAAAACATGTTGATTCTTGGCCCTTTCTAGATCGCGAACTTGTATGGAATGCCATGTGTCCAATATTTCATATTTGCTTCTGAAATTTTCACCTAAAATACCATGGTCCGTCTTCTTTCAAAAAACACTAGTGGGACTTTTTGAGCTTCAGATATGACTATTCTACCAAGATCACTTCTTTAAGACTAGTTTTAGGACTAGTCAAAAACCCTAACTTACACAGCCTATATTTCTGAAAGTGTAGTGTCTCAGAACCCAAAATTTATATCACAAGTACTTCAATATTTTTTCTTGGATTCCTAAAAAATTTAGAGTCTTAAACTTTTTTGAAAAATAAAAGTTTAAGAGAAAATTTCAATATGATGCATTTTAGACTAATTTTAGAACTAGTGAAAAACCCTAACTTCCACAGGATATATCTTATAAAGTATAATGATTCAAAATCTAAATTTTACCAAAAGTAATTTTCTACTTATTCTTAGTATTCTAAAAATTTCACAGTCTAAAACTTTGCGGAAAAAAAATTTTTATTATAGTGAAAATTTCAAGATGACTCATTTGAAGGAGAAAAACCCTAGGATCGTATACTCTGAAACCAAATGTAATGAACCAAATGTTTAATATATCATAATGAACCAGAAGTACACCCTATGTACACCAATGTGAGTATGGAGCACAAATCCAAGATAGATAAGATAAATGTGTTACACAATAACTCCTTAAAGAATAGGAGAGACTCCTCCAAATACCCCAATACATTCATATGTCCAAATCACATGTCCTCAATAATGACTACATGATCTCTATATATAACTATTTACACATTGCATATGTGACCCCTTTATTATTATTTAGACCACTATTACATATGCATTTACCCATTACATGTACATTTAACCCCATATATTCCCCCCTTGGGGTCATTCCAAACCCCCACCAATTAATTGTTATCTCATGTTGAATTATTTACAAGGAAGTTGTCTCATATGAACAGAGTGTCCTATGTTGAAGGGAACCCACAGACTGTGCATCAAGCTTGAAGACATTTTGAGATTTCCCATCTTCATGATGTATTATATTTAAATGGTTGGTGATGAGATACTTCTCTAAGAGCAATTGAATGACCATCCCCATTGCCTTGTCTTCTAGGTTATGAATGGAAATATTTTCCTTCGATACATTTTGTTGGTTTGGGAATCACTAAGAGAATTTATTTCAATGTTTTGGTTCTTCGTTGATGCATGCATGAAATTGTGAAATTTCCATATTGATAGAATAAATAGACAATATTCTATCACCTTTTGATAGTGTGTTGGGTCTCTTTGAGGCAATGTGTTGAGCCTCTAAGTCACTTGAGCTTCAAGCATATTCTTTTTCCATTAGTTTTCAGATTGGCAATCAATAGTTTGTCGATTGAATTCTCACACCTCTTCATTTCTCATAATATATTTGTTTGTAGGGGTACAAATATATGGCCAACCATTTTTCTTTGTCATTGCTTGTATTTATATTTTTCATTTAGTGCATTGGTGAAATTTTGATTTTTTGAAGACCATGAAAGCCAAGAAACCAAGATTTATAGGCATCGATGCTTAGTTGTCTTGTTATGCTTTAGACTCCATTTTTGTATCGTAGAGAGGATAAATTGTTTATGTTATTGTTCAATTTTAAGAAGAATAAACCTAGGATTAGAAATGAAAAAATTACAACGTGTGTGGGTTCTAAAGATTTGAAGCAGTTTGGACCTTGGCCTTCAATAGCACTAGAACTAGTGAGGTCTTCAAACTAGATCTGAAGATAGAGTAGACTTGTTGGCCATTATAAGAAAGTAACCAGCAAGGTAACCCCTCACGTAAATATAGTACTCAACATCATACAGAGATAGAGACCTAATTGTGATTGCATTTCCATCTAATTGTTGTGTGCATGTTATACTAGACAACAATGGGGCATTGGTTGGAATATTACGGGCCTTGTATCCATTATGAAGACTAGGATCAAAGAGATAGATTTTAGAAATAAACTTCCACATAGTATCCATGTTGGTTATGTGAGTAGGCTATAAGTCCCTCATTTACACATCAACAACTATTCCAACAAGTCGTTAATCATTGGAAAAGTATACTTGTTCTTAATGGTCACGTTGTCCAAAACTCCATATCAATTCATATCTCCAAACTTTTATCCTTCTTGGGAACTATAATTATGAGTGGCCCACAAGGTGAAGTAATGCACCTTATGACTCCATGCTCCAACAATTGCCACATTTTCTTCTTTACTTCATCTAACTCTGAAATCGATATTCCATACAACCCAAGGTTAGGTAATGGATATTCTAGTAATAATTGAATTTCATGTTCAATTTCCCTCTTAGACGATAAAACTTGAGGTTCTTAAAACACTTCCATCTAGGACTCTATTAATTGTTGTAATTATTGGTTCTTCTTGTTGTACCATCCCTCTGGTAATGCACTAATCTCCATTTTATTGTCTCATTGTTGCTTCTCTTATATTAAAAAACAATATAAACTTCTTATTTGTACTAATAATCCTCCTAGCCTAGTGTGCACTTATGAATGGGATATTTGATCTTCTCTTATGTTCATGGAGTCCAACATAAGACTTTCCATCCTTAACAAGTCTAAATTGTTTATCCCTTATTTTAAAAATAACATCCATAACATAGAGATAAGGACTCACCAAAATTACTCCACAGACATCCAACAGAATGCCATCATCCTCTACCTCATCAATGAAGTTTGAATTAATAGAAAAAATGAAATTACACTGCTTTGAGACTCTAAATTCCATATATTGTCTCACCCATCCCAATAGGTAGGGATGAGGATGGTCATGCACTTCTAATCTAATATTCACAACTAATTGGGATGAAATTAAATTTCATTGTTATCGAGGTTCAAATAAGAAATCTACCTTAGTTTGCTTTAGTTTAATCCTAATGTGAAAGAGTTCAATCAACATCTCTTTCCTCTTTTGGGCTAATGATACTCAAAGATAAATCTTTTTGCGGTAAAATATAGATTACCTTAACTTCAATGTTTAAGTTGTTGTCCACCCTTTGATCTCCCTCTACAACCAATAAAATCCTATTATTATTCTCTTGTTGTTTGGACTAATTGGGCCTTAAATCAAAGTGTAGTTTCAAAAATTTCTCCTCCATGTGGCCATCAACATTATAGTTCTTATTATGCTTGTTAGTATTATGGTCTTTTATTGCAACTACACCTATATTATTTCCTTTACCTTCCCCCTTCTTTTGTCAACCTTTTGGGTGTTCTTGTAGCTCCATTCTTTTTGGCCCAATGAACTATTATTTTTTCTTATCTCCTTCAATATAGCATTCTTTCACACAAGCCTCATCAATGGTCTTAGATTTTAAAGACATCACTTGTAAAGACATCACTTGTCTCCTAAGGTAACTATGCAAACTTGATCTCGAATACTTGATAAGGACTCTTAATATATATCCTTAACTAGATTGATCTCTTTGTGAACCGAGTGGTGAATTTATGCATTATATATCTTTATCATTGTTTGAGGTAAAGACAACTTATTATTTATTCCTTCTAATAACCAATAGGGTAGAAATGTGACTTTTTCATGTCCTTAAACACTTCCTAATCAATCATAAATAGTTGATGGCCTAATGTTCTATAAATGGAATAATTTTCCCACTATGCAAAATCATGGCCTTTCTTCAAATGAGAAAAAGAGATTCTTTGTAATCCACTAACCTCATGCACATTAATAAATTTCTAGCTATTACAACCATTAATTCAACTTTATGGCATCTATCTCACCTCTATAAGGGTTGATGTCAATTTTACCTCTACTTTGAATGGTGCTTGATTTTTCTTGCATTCCCCTAACTCCTTCTTTGGTTTCTCCCTCTTAGCTACTTTCATCTTCATATTCTTCTTTTGAACTAGAGATTCACTCTTAAAGATTATTTTTCTTCTTTATCTTCTCTTGTATCAAATTGGCAACCAAGTCAGTTACAACAAGGTTCATATCAGTTATTCCCCAAGCCATTTAAGACATATCCACAATCATTTGAGTCATCTTATTATCAAAGTGGGTTATCATATGTTGGGTCTCATTAATTTATGCTTCATCATCATGTTAGTCTCTTACTCATATACAATCATGAAGTCATAGTATGTTATCTTTTTATTTCACATTCTAGAATATAGTTTTTATCCTAAATGTGTTTCTAGATTCCTAACTTTCTTTCTCCTACCTTATCGATGATGAAGTGGAAATGTGAGAGTAATTGAGATGGTTTCATTATTGTATTATTTATTTGTATAACCGATATCTGTGTTACGTATGAGTACAGTTACATGAGCACCATTGATCCTCACTGAGTCCCTGCAAATCTGTGATGTTGTGAAGGGTTGTCGCTTCTAAACCCTCGGGCCGCACCCTATTCACCCTCGAACTTTTGTCGGCGGCGGATCGAACCCTCGACCATTTGCTTTGTTGCAGCTATCGGATGCCATCGTATTTCTCAGCATTGTAGTCCATGGCCAAGCTGAATCATCTCAGATTCCAGTGGCGATAAAACCCTCTCAAAGTCTGAAAACCATGGTTGCGGATTGCATGCTACGGAGAAATGTCTTGTCAATCCGCCTATCAATGGATTGATCAATACGCTCGAGCTGTGGCCCTATGAATGGCATCTTGAAAAATCTAGACAGTAATCGCAAATCGATTGCTTTCTTGGAGATCGTCTCCCAAATCACTCTCCTTGTGTGAACGCGTCTCCCAAATCAATGTCCAAAATCGATGGTAGAGGATTGTTTTCTGAACCGATCTGAGGTCTGAACCATAGTGCAATTGAGATCTAAACCAATCTGAGTGGAAGCGGCCATATCTTACCATCTGAGTGGAAGTGGTGACTCCAGAACTACTATAGGATCCCACATATGGAACCATTGTAGCGGCCATGTCCAACAACTGATTTCTAAAATTGATTTTCCTGAATTAAGGCGAGATCGATAGCAGGTGCTAGGTAAACCAGCGTGGGTTAGTGATGCGAATTTCCAGATTGTAGCAAAACAAGGAGATCGTTCGCAGATACAAGGATGACGGTTCTACACGTCTCAACGAACA
>JASDQU010241369.1:9030-27844 GCA_032191745.1 Picea mariana
TGTCTAAGTATGAACTAGTTTAGACTGTGAAACTGCGGATGGCTCATTAAATCAGTTATAGTTTCTTTGATGGTACCCTACTACTTGGATAACCATAGTAATTCTAGAGCTAATACGTGCACCAAGTCTCGAATCTTTGGAAGGGATGCATTTATTAGATAAAAGGCAGGTGCAGGCTTTCCCACTTCTTTGGTGAATCATGATAACTCGACAGATCGCACAACCCTTGTGCTGGTGATGCTTCATTCAAATTTCTGCCCTATCAACTTTCGATGGTAGGATAGAGGCCTACCATGGTGGTGACGGGTGACAGATAAATTAGGGTTTGATTTTGGAGAGGGAGCCTGAGAAACGGCTACCACATCCAAGGAAGGTAACAGGCGTGCAAATTACCCAATCCTGACATGGGGAGGTAGTGACAATAAATAACAATACTGGGCTCGTCGAGTCTAGTAATTGGAATGAGTACAATCTAAATCCCTTAACGAGGATCCATTGGAGGGAAAGTCTGGTGCTAGAAGCCACGGTAATTCCAGCTCCAATAGCATATATTTAAGTTGTTGCAGTTAAAAATCTCGTAGTTGGATCTTGGGTCATAAAGGTTGGTCCACCTACTTGGTGTGCTCCTTCCCTTCCGTCCCTTTTGCCGACAGCGTGCTCCTAGCCTTAATTGGCTGGGTCATGGTTCCAGTGTTGTTACTTTGAAAAAATTAGAGTTATCAAAGAAAGCTTATGCACTAAATACATTAGCATGGAATAAAGCGATAGGAGTATGGTCCTATTGTGTTGGCCTTCGGGACTAGAGTAATGATTAATAGGGACTATCGGGGGCATTCATATTTCATTGTCAGAGGTGAAATTCTTGGATTTATGAAAGACGAACCACTGCGAAAGCATATGCCAAGGATGTTTTCATTAATCAAGAATGAAAGTTAGGGGCTCGAAGACGATCATATACCGTCCTAGTCTCAACCATAAACGATGTCGACCAGGGATTGGTGGATGTTGCTCTAAGGACTCCACCAACAACTTTTGAGAAATCAGAGTGTTTGGGTTCCAGGGGGAGTATGGTCGCAAGGTTGAAACTTAAAGGAATTGATAGAAGGGAACCACCAGGAGTGGAGCCTGCGACTTAATTTGACTCAACACGAGAAAACTTACTAGGTCCAGACATAGTAAGGATTGATAGATTGAGAGCTCTTTCTTGATTCTATGGGTGGTGGTGCATGGACGTTCTTAGTTGGTGGAGCGATTTGTCTGGTTAATTCTGATAATGAATGAGACCTCAGTCTGCTAACTAGCTACGCAGAGGTTCCCCTTCGTGGCAAGCTTCTTAGAGGGACTATGGTCGTTTAGGCCATGGAAGTTTGAGGCAATAACAGGTCTGTGATTCCCTTATATGTTCTGGGCTACACACGTGCTACACTGATGCAGTCAATGATTTTTTCTCCCTGGTTCGAGAGGATCGGGAAATCTTCTCAAATTGCATCGTGATGGGGATAGAACATTGCAATTATTGGTATTCAATGAAGAATTCCTAGTAAGCACGTGTCATCAACTCGTGTTGACTACGTCCCTGCCCTTTGTACACACCGCCCGTCGCTCCTACCGATTGAATGATCTGGTGAAGTGTTCAGATCACGTCAACGAGGGTGGTTCGTCGTTGACGATGTCAGGAGAAGTTCACTGAACCTTATCACTTAGAGGAAGGAGAAGTCATAACAAGGTTACCGTAGGTGAACTTGTAGTAGGATCATTGTTAGCAGGGACCGAGAGCACCCTTTGTTATTGACTGATCACACTTCGTGGACTGAAGATTGATATAGGAGGAGGGAGTGCAGTTGGGGATGTTCTTAGCTTCTTTTGTCTATGGGTTAAGGTGGCCACAGGGGCCATTTCGATGGGAAGCACCACATTGATGCTGGTATTGGACTAGTGTCATGGATCCCGAGGACACCTTGATGCATTGTTTGGAAGTTCGGAGGGCTCGTTGTCCCCTCTTCTTCTTTCTGTTGTGGTTGTTTCAAGCCCATGTCGGGAGCGCTCTTTGTTCTTGGTTGAACCCACTTCGTTGACCGAAAGTTGAGAAAGGAGAAGGAGGGAGTGGGGTTGGGTGACATTCTCACCTTCTTTTGTCTACGGGTTAAGGTGGCCGCCGGGGCCATTTCGGCAGGAAACACCACATTGACGCTAGTATTGGGCTAGTGTCATGGATCTTGAGGACACCTTGATGCGTTGTTTGGAAGGTTGGAGGGTTCTCTATCCCCTCTACTTCTTTATGTTGTGGTTGTTTCGAGCCCATGTCGGGAGCGCTCTTTGTTCTCTGTTGAACTTACTTTGTGGACTGAAAGTTGAAAAAGGAGGAGGTGCGGATCTTGGGGACGTTCTTACCTTCTTTTGTCTACGGGTTAAGGTGGTTGCAGGGGCTGTTTCGACGGGCAACACCACATTGATGCTGGTATTGGACTAGTGCCATGGAATTGATGGTTTGTGCCTTGCTTTGTAAAAGCCAAATTTTGATGTTAGTGTAGTGTGTTTGCTAGATGTGGAGGTAATTTTTAACAAGTAAAAGATGAGATTCTAATATTCTCATGCACTCCCAAGAAGAGAACATGTCTCCAAGTTAGAGCCATTTGTTACCCCTTATTTTGCATGAAATGTCCAGCATAAACATATGCCCTAATGTTGTCACATACAATTCCCTTATTGATGGTTTATGTAAGGAAACGAAATGGCAGGAGGCCACCAAAGTTCTACATGAGATGCTAGATAAGGGGTGCAATCTGAATGTTATCACATACACTATTTTTATTGACAGTCTTTGCAAAGAAGGCAGGCTTCAGGAAGCTCTTGGGTTGTTAGATGTTATGGTCCAAATAGGCAGTCTACCTAATGAAATCACATACAATACACTTATAAATGGATTTTGCAGTGTGGGTAAATTGGATAAGGCAAGGGAACTTCTTCAAGAGATGCCAGAGAGAGGTTGCAAACCTAACTTAGTTAGCTATAATACATTAATACATGGGATTTGCAAGCATAATAGGATAGACAAAGCTCAACAGATCTTCTATGTGATGCAAGGCCAGGGTCAGAGCCCTAATGTTGGCACATACAACACATTAATGATTGGACTCTGCAAAGTGGGTAATCCGAAGGAGGCAATACAATTATTTGAACAGATGAAAGATAGAGGTCATGTCCCTAATATGATTTCATATGCCACCATCATGGATGCACTATGCAAGGAAGGCACACCCCCAAAAGCTAATAAAATATTGCATGATCTCCTTAGGATGAAGACGATCTAAGCACATTTTTGGGCATCAATGGGGTTGCTGAAACAACTTGTTTGAAACATATTGACGAGCTGTAAGTTGAGCCTAGTTATGGTAAGGGAAAAATAAAGAAAATTTGGCAACCTCTTGTTAAATTTACCCACGTCCCCCACATTGGGAAAACCTTTCCGCGCATTTCACCAAAATGGGAATCAATGTGATGGCGGTAGGTCTCATTCCTAATGCGGGGCATCTGATCGAGGGCATTGATCGAGGGTGTTTATAAGTTTCTAATTTTATGACTAAATTTCTCTAGATCTTCTCTGGTTGGGGCAAAAAAACTAGGGCAAAAATTGATTTTACTGTAAATAATGTTACTTCTGTAAATTAGATGATAAAAAAAAGATGATTTGCATACCTCCAAAGAGAGGATGCCCAGATGAAGATGCCGCCAAAAAGAGGATGCTCATATCGTTTTTCTACGTGCCTTTCCCCTTGCTTTGTTGCTTGCACTCTACCCAACAGCCAAAATCAGGATGACCAGATCTCTATTCTGCTTCAACACTCAGCTCCAGTGTCGTTCTTCAACTCCTGAATTGCCAACTTCGCTCCTTGTAATTAATTTGGTTAAGATGCCTTTTAATTTAGGTTAAATTGTTGTTTCTTAATTTTTCCCTATTATCTAGGGGTAGTGGAGATAATAGGAAAATATTAATAATATTAATAAAATATTAACAATATCCATGTCCATTGTTTGGTTGAAGTGAGATATGCTTCTTATGCATATTGGTTAACCTCATTGCAATGGTTTGAACTTTGAAGTGATGGCTCACATTGCTATATATTCTTTGGCTCATCAACAAATACAACATTTGAATTTGTAGTTTCTTGAGTCTAGTTATGATATTATAGAAACTAATACTAGTTGGCAGGAATCCTTTTCTTGCTTGCTGATGTTTCATACAAGTAATTTTGCCAACTTGCTTGTTTTTAACTTCAGATGTAGTTTTGGGTTGTACGACAGAAGAGTTAGCCCTTGAACATGAAACTGAAAAATCAAGCAATGTCTTACTAAGGAGAGGATGGTCTCTTGGTTGGAGCAATTCAGATAAAGCACTAGATGAATTTTTGGCAGGACCTCTACTTGATTATGCAAAGAATAGGCAAAAGGTTGATGGTCCCAACACTTCCCTTCTATAAATAACAACCTCTGTAATGATATTACTGAAATGCACTTGGCAAGATATCTGAAATAGGTTCGGTGGCTGATTTGATGAAGTGATACAAGTGGAATTTCGATAAGACTACGCCATGTGTTTAATATGAAAACACATTTGGTTTGGTGTTTAGTGGGCTACACATCTTTATTAAATGCACCAGTTGTTTAATCTAAATTGGGTTTGGCCTAGCATTTAGTATGTACTTGCAATTGATGTAGTGCCCTAGGTAAATCATAATGAGGGGAAAGAGTAGAGGGGAGCATGACTTGTATCTCATAAGGCATAATAGGTTGACAATTATAACATTGTTTGAAAGGAGAATGGTCTATAGAACTGTGGACAACCTTTTTATAGCTATGTTGTACAATGCGCAAATAATTATCCCACTATTTATGCTTACGATGGAACATGGAGATGGCATGAATGAGTGTGCAGTTGACCACTTTTGTTTTCCCATCCATCTAGGTGTGAAAGGTTATGGAAAATTGCAGTTTACAACCCAACAAAAACCAAAAGATTTTTCTATAAATGGAAAAGGAACTAGTAGTTTTGATTAGAGATGATGGTGAGGGGAACACAAAGATGTGCTTAGAGATGAGTGAAAAACATATATGCAACTCATTGAGCAATGATCTCTTTGGTGCAAGGATATATATTTCCATGATGGATGGCATGAATGGCATGGATGGCATGAATGGCATGAATGAGTGTGCAGTTGACCACTTTTGTTTGCCCATCCATCTAGGTGTGAAAGGTTGTGGAAAATTGCAGTTTACAACCCAACAAAAACCAAAAGAGTTTTCTATAAATGGAAAAGGAACTAGTAGTTTCGATTAGAGATGATGGTGAGGGGAACACAAAGATGTGCTCAGAGATGAGTGAAAAACATATATGCTACTCATTGAGCAATGATCTCTTTGGTGCAAGGATATATATTTCCATCATGGATGGCATGAATGGCATGAATGAGTGTGCAGTTGACCACTTTTGTTTTCCCGTCCATCTAGGTGTGAAAGGTTGTGGAAAATTGTAGTTTACAACCCAACAAAAACCAAAAGATTTTTCTATAAATGGCAAAGGAACTAGTAGTTTCGATTAGAGATGATGGTGAGGGGAACACAAAGATGTGCTCAGAGATGAGTGTAAAACATATATGCAACTCATTGAGAAATGATCTCTTTGGTGCAAGGATATATATTTCCATCATGTCAAAGTAGCATATGATAACAAAGATGACATTATATTGGCAGATGATCATAGAGAGACCATTGATAAAATCCATGAAAATGGATTCCCATGGCCGAGTAGGAATGAGAAACGGTTGTGAGATACCAAGCTTACAATTGGCAGGACCAAGATAAGTATCAAAAGTGTATTATTGTTTCCATTTTTTATAAAAAGAGAACCTTGATGTTTAGGATGATGAGTACACAAAGAGGAGGACAATTGAGCATATCTGCAATTTTATTGGTGTTGCCCTTATTGTACTTAATCACCAAATTAAATTGTTCAATATAGGAAGTCCATTTGATGTATCATTGCTCTTGTAGCTTAGTTTGAGGGTTTGGAAAACTCAAAGGATGATGGTCTATATGTAATACAAACTCTTTTCCCAACAAATAGTGCCTCGAATGTTTGAGAGCTTGAACAAGGACATATAAATCATTGTCATAAAGCATTGTTCCAAAGATTTGCATAAAAAAATATTTTGGAATGATACACAACTAGGTGTTTGACCTACTTAATGAATGCACCAATAACATACTAGGAGGTATCGAAAGGCAGATGAAGGTTTGTAGGTGTAGAAATAGGGGTGAAAAAAAGACTTGCTTCAGGTGGAAAAAGGTCTCATTGACAGTAAGCATCCAAGCAACATATCAGAAAATTCAAAATGAGTAGGTTTTTTTTTTCTCCATATTTTAAGTAGATGGTTTGGTGTCCTCTAGATGTCAACAAAATTCATGATTTGAGGACATATTAGAAAATCAAGTCCAAATTACAAAGAATCAATAGAACATGGGTTAATACACTTAGATCAAGTTCCTATATTAGATAGTGGCAAAGTTATGGGGTAGATCCACCTCAATAAGGCTCTAGATCATGCTCCTATCCACCATTGAGCTCTATAACATACCCCTCCATTAACACTTTCATGACTCCATACAATCAATAGCCATGAAAAGATGCCAAAAGTCATTATCTATGAGCCTTGCATGCCACTTTATCAATTTCATGTCAAAGGAAAGTAGGTTTTCCTAGTTGATAAGAGGGAAAGAAAGCATAAAAACCTCATGATCATGGGATAAGAACCACATACTTTAGGATAAAGTAACCCTATTTTGTGAGAGAGTATAGGGGATCCATATTTCTTTCACTATCATAATCCCATCATCATTCAATTATCTATCCAAACGCTTTGAAAATAGCCATCACAAAAATTAGTCGAGATATTTGTAAATTCGAGCCATATGGTCTTCTCCCCTACAAGTCTCTCTTTAGTGAACATCCATATAGTAATCAATACGTACCTATGAAGCTAAGGTGGAGGACTAAGACTTGTCCACAAAAGATGATGGTATCTAACTCTTCTTTGAGAAGGATTAAGAGGTTAATCTCAAGATTGACTAAAGAGTTTAGTGATCATGTTTTTTATTATTATGTATGTATGTGACTTATGGAATGTGCTTGATTGATAACATACCCCTC
The DNA here is from genome assembly GCA_032191745.1 of Picea mariana. Classification (NCBI taxonomy): domain Eukaryota; kingdom Viridiplantae; phylum Streptophyta; class Pinopsida; order Pinales; family Pinaceae; genus Picea; species Picea mariana. The sequence goes on from JASDQU010241369.1 coordinate 16,235, forward strand.
CATTAACAATTTCAAGACTCCATACAATCAATAGCCATGAAAAGGTGCCAAAAGTCATTATCTATGAGCCTTGCATGCCACTTCATCAATTTCATGTCAAAGGAAAGTAGGTTTTCCTAGTTGATAAGAGGGAAAGAAAGCATAAAAACCTCATGACCATGGGATAAGAACCACATACTTCAGGATAAAGTAACCCTATTTTGTGAGAGAGTATAGGGGATCCATATTTATTTCACTATCATAATCCCATCATCATTCAATTGGATATCCAAACGCTTTGAAAATATCCATCACAAAACTTAGTCGAGGTATTTGTCGAGTAACATCTTAATCTTGTGCTCCTATATTTTGCATCCTACACTACTATTGAAAAGGCATCCATCAGAGATTTGGATTAAAAAAAAAATCTAAAGTTCCCTCATTGTGGTATGCAAATACTAAAAACCATTATATTCTTGATCCCTATGTTACAACAACACATTGTAGCTCATACATTGAAAAATTTGATCGCATCTTAACAAAATATTTCTTCAAATAAGTGGGAATTGTGGAAAGAGAAAAGATGAGAAAGCACATGACAAATTCTAATCAATATGAAAACTTGGTAATGATCTTCTATAATTGCAGCAAATGTCCATCCACTAGGAAGTGCAAATAGTGATTTTATTCCCATTCTAATCCAACTCTAGGAGAACAATGTTCATTAGTGCATCTTCACTATCAAAAAGGACAATTATCGTGCATTTATCCTAAAGAGCCTTAAGATATGGGAAATATAACCAAATGAATTTAAGGATATTATGTGCACTACACTTATAGATAAATACATTGTAAGGAACATGTCATTCAACAGAGTTTCCTTGGCAGAATACATAGTGTTCTACACATGGAAATGCAAGAAAAAAAAGCAGCTCGGGAAATACACTATGTTAGGTACAATGATCATATTCATCCTAAAAAAATTATAGCAAAAAAATGGTGTTTTCATTCAACAGAGTTTCCTTGGCAGAATACATAGTGTGCTACACATGGAAATGCAAGAAAAAAAAGGAGCTCATGAAATACACTATGTTGGGTACAATGAGTATATTCATCCTTAAAAAATTATAAGGAAAAAATGATGTTGTAAACACCATGTGAGTGATTTGAGTAGACATTGAAACAATATTTTCCAACTTGTTATGTATCATATACAACAGATATAATAGCAATATCCATGGTGGAAGCAAATTTCATATGTAGATCAAAAGCTACATGGGATGACATTGAGATTGACTAAAAAAAAACATTATTGGAACAATGTTTTACTTTGGCATAGACATGGAGATAGGAAAATCATTCATTAGACCTGAAAAATATGACATTTATATTGACCTCAAGCACACCAAATGTTTCAAATAATTTAGATCATAAACAAAATCTAAATCACAAACAATCAAGCCACCATTGCTAATAAGCAATGAAGAATACTTCACTGTCTCAAAACAACTAAACCCAAAATAGTTGATAACACAAGACATTAATAAGAGGAGTAAGAGGCTCTAAACACTACAATCCATTTGTTCTTGACATGAGGAGCAGTGATTATAAATACATTTACAATAAATGCAATATATCAATGATTAGTCTGCTTCTAATTAGTTATTTTTAGCCACAACATTGGATGTTTTGAAATTCTTGTGAATTGGAAAAGGTTTCCCCATACTTGATCAATAGTTTCATAGTTTATACAATTTTTCTAGTAGTGTTCTTGAAAGAAATCATTCAAAGAGTAGACTTGCATGTTCTTATAAATAATACCCCTTCTTTGCCACATTACTTGTAGTTTTTTGTTTTTTATCCTATTTCCTCCAATGACAACCACTACCCTATTTTAATTCACTTGCATTGAGTCTAGGATTATTTCTAGTTCTCCGTTTGCATCAAAAATCAAAATAAACAACCTACAAAAAAATGAATAATCCTTGTGTAGCCCAAATTCCATAAAGATAAACTTGAGGCTCAATATCAAAGAAGTGAACAATAATGATGAACACTTCTTCATGAAGAAAGATTGATGGTCATGGTAGTCACAATCTTGTTTTGACACTCAACCCTCTATTTGTATTATATAATTGATCATTTCTAGTTCTCATGAAGGAAATGATTCATCCTTCTCTGCATAAATAAAACCACTAGGTGTGACTATAGGATTACTTTTAAACCTTACATAATTTTGCAAGCAAATGTTACAAAGGAGAAAAACATAGCCCCACTTTATTCAACTATGTTGGCTCCAAAAGATGGGGCCATTGATTGAAGGTCAAACAATTTATTGCAAGAATGTATTATTCTATTCCATGATTCTAATTCATTCATTGTTACTTGTAATGCCCTCCCCTCCCTTGCCTAACTCTTCTTTGAGAAGGATTAAGAGGTTAATCTCAGGATTGACTAAAGAGTTTAGTGACCATGTTTTTTTATTATTATGTATGTATGTGATTTATGGAATGTGCTTGATTGATAACATACCCCTCTTACATAACATACCCCTCCATTAACACTTTCAAGACTCCATACAATCAATAGCCATGAAAAGGTGCCAAAATTCATTATCTATGAGCCTTGCATGCCACTTTATCAATTTCATGTCAAAGGAAAGTAGGTTTTCCTAGTTGATAAGAGGGAAAGAAAGCATAAAAACATCATGATCATGGGATAAGAACCACATACTTCAGGATAAAGTAACCATATTTTGTGAGAGAGTATAGGGGATCCATATTTCTTTCACTATCATAATCCCATCATCATTCAATTGGCTATCCAAACGCTTTGAAAATATCCATCACAAAACTTAGTCGAGGTATTTGTAAATTCGAACCACATGGTCTTCTCCCCTACAAGTCTCTCTTTGTTGAACATCCATCTAGTAATCAATACCTACCTATGAAGCTAAGGTGGAGGACTAAGGCTTGTCCACAAAAGAACTACAAACAAATGAAAGACAATAGGAATGTTGTGGGTACCTCCATCTTTGATCCTAAGCCAACCTCACCCATATAGTGACATGCTAGTCGTGCTTGGGCTCCCCATCCTTGTGCCCTTTTATGACTTGTACTAGTTAGATCACTACACTCACCATTGTCCCAAGCTCATAGAACTTCTCTAATTGGTTGCTTCTCTTACCATTTTATCACTACCAAATGCACCCCCCACCCCCCTTCCCTTTTATCACATCCTCCAACACATGTTGAGGGTGCCACCACCCTTCATCAAGGCCAACCCAATCCTCCATAGCCTTATGCAACTTAGCTTATGACTAATCACCCATGCTCCATTTATAAATAATTTGGTCATTATACCCATGATTGTATGAACCCCCCAATAGTGGGCGCTTTTCCACTCCCTTTCTACCATCCAACAATAATCCATACCCCCTCTACCTGACAATATCACCATATTGCTCATTTAATACAAACATTGCTTGCTTCTTTTCTTGGGCCTCCTCTTATCTTAGTGCTATATGTTTCTCACTATTAGAGTAACACCACCTTCTCCATCAGTTACCTTGCCCACTTAGCTTATGTCAAATCTTCTATCAATGAGGCTCCATTTTCTCACCATTATTGGATCTGTTCTAGCACATCTTCTAATCCTTCATTGCATCCGATGAAAGATCCACGTACACTGTATAATTTTCGAATTTAGTTTTTTTAGCATTCTCATGCCACGAGTTATGTTGCATGTGTGTAGGATATCATCACAGGCATCATTTTTTCACGATCTTCGATAGTCCCACTTTAGGTATATTATCTAGAATGGCAGTAGGTATAGACTTACCCTCTACAAACACCACATTTCAACATTTTTCCACCTATGAATTTTTCATTTCTCTTGTAGCTTAGTTTGAGGGTTAGGAAAAATGAAAGGATGATGGTCTATATGAGTAGGGTTGTGTTATGAGTAAGGCAACTGCTGCCAAGGTGGAACGAATTTTCTGGGCACGAATTCTTGCATAGAGGCCGAGTTTGTGGGATGGTTTTTAATCACCAAGGCCGAATCTGATCCTATTCTCCCTTGTTATGAGTCTTTCATTCACTGGCTGGGCGAGTTGCTATTCTGAACAGAGTTCCTCATTATGAGACTTGTTTTTGTTGTGTGGAGGTCGTGGGGTTTCCTTACACCAGCTCCATCTATGGTAGTGCTGCTGCAATATTCGGGGCACCTACAGGTTGATATATTCCATAAATAGTATTGCTGATTTTTCCTTGGAGAACTGGGATCTTGAAGAACACACACATATTGCATAACCCAGGTTCTTCTATCTATTTTCTTCTATGTATTTTGACTGATATTGTCATCATTTCCCATCTAGTTTAATCAATAGAGTGCATAAAATACTCTCTAAATTGTGCCAATATATCAGTGTGAACATTATAAGTTTCATCTTAATTTACATACTCTTGTAAGAAGACTGTATGTGAATTGTTTGTCAAATTACCTGAATCAAAAAATTAAACAAAAATACACACAGTCTTATGGATATAGAAGCAAACCCTATAAGGTATCTAAGGAGGCATCTTACATTGGTGTAACAACAGACTCTTCTTCTCTCATGTTTTTTCTTTTTTTGGGCTACCTCTTGACATTATCTTTGATCATGACTCTGAATTTCTCTACACCTTCTGGAAAACACTATGGAAATTACTAGGATGTCAATTTTATCTTTCTACAACCTTTCACCCTCAAACACATGGATAGACTAAAGTGATGATTCTCATTTTAGTACATGCACTTCATATTTATTACACTTGCAATAAATAGTGTGATACATATTTACATGTACTACAACAAAACTATAATAGGGCAATGAATATACCAACAAGGTACCTACCAAGTCTTTCTGTCTTCTATTGTGGGGTTTTGTTGTACTCGTTGTTGCTGTCTTAGGCATCCTTTTTGTGGTCTATTTCTTAGCAAATTGTCCCTCAGTCCATATTGACAGAGATCAAACCCTAAAGGTTTGAATTATGAACCTAAACTAATTTTCTAAGCATATACAAGAGGTCTACATCCACACATGTGACAGATACATCTTTCATTGATCAGGAGGTAAGCTAAAGGTTTGTTTTTTACACTCAGAAATTTTGTTTGTATTAAGATCGGTTTATATCTTTTCCCATATGTGTTGATATAGTAAACAAGAATTTAAAAGCATTTTGTTTTTCAATTTTTTCCCTAATTCTAAAAAACTCAAAACCAACTACTTGTGGATATGCGTACTTAACCAAAATTCCATGATGAATATTATGTCATTAAAAGTATGCGTACTTAACCAAAATGCCACGATGAATATTATGCCATTAAAAGAGTAATTGTTACCCCTTCAAAATTACACTGCCATTTTCAAACATTTATCTAGTGTTGCAGATCTGAAGGTTGAATTTGGTTGAAGGATAGATTACTTTTCCAGAACTTCTTAAAGTTATCCATGCATACTAATTCCAAGGAACAATTCTTGGGGACTATTTTGTCTTAATTTTGTTGCTGCAGTCCTCAATGATTCCACATATGTAGATCCATATTGGTTTGGTTAAGTCAACTTGAGTTCAACTTTGTGGGGCATTTTCTGTTGAAGTGTTCTTTTAGTAGTAAAACATGAACTGGTATTGATCAGTAGGTTTGGTCATTATATTTAATTGAAATATTTCATATGGTGTTATTTAGTAAGGTTCCAGTTATATATTCTCCCCATTAAACTGCGTAAGTTGCTTTTAAGCTTGCATGCTATCTGGAGAAATTTTGTTGTGATTTCATTAAGGTTTTCTATCTTCTAAGTTATGAAGTTTGTATTACAAACCACACAAATATAATGAGGCATCGATTTTTGTGGTGTAGGAAATATTAGATACTAGGTTCAACAAAAAGTGATAAGTAAAAAGTAAGTGAAATCTGCCAAGGAAATACTTTACAACTTAATCCTTTTTGTAAATTTCTTTGGTTTGTGGAAAGTTGAGTAGTTCTTTATTTTTCCTTCCTTGTAGTATATATAGCCATATTTTTCCTTCCTTGGTTCTTGCACTACATAGAAGAGAAGATAATTCTAGTAATGTCCAACAAATGACCAATAAATAGGTCGATAAGACCAGAGAGTACAACCATTTGTCAATAGACTACAGGAGTGTGGTAAAGGCAGAGAAAATGTACCAATCACATTGAAGGTCTACATAGGATCTTTAATTTAATATGTTTGCTTTCTAATGTCTGTCTATGGCTACTTAAATTATTGGAACTTTGCTTTGTGTAGTTGACTTTCCTTTGGACTCTGAACTGATTTATCAATCCTCTTCCAAGATTTTCAAAACTTTCAAAAGTCCCTTGAGGTACACCTTTAGGAGATGGATTTTTCAGTCTTCTCTCTCTATTTCTAATAGCACCATTTCCACCTTGTATTATACTTTCTGTATTCCCATCAGCTTTAGTAATTTTATGCACCAGCGCTTGAGCATCTTTGTCCTTAGGTCCTTGACTGCATTCAATCACTTCTTCCTTCCCTTCTTCCCACCTTCCAGACTGAAACTTCTCTTTTGCCCAGGCTATGCCCTCTTTCATTGCTATGTCTGAAGCATCTGGCATTAGATTATCATCTACATAATTATCATTTTCATCATGGAAAGTAAAATTCTCTTTTCTTTCAGAGACAATTTCAATTACATATGATTCAAGAACATCAGAGCCTTCTCCATCATCTAGTAATATTTCTCCCAAAGTTTCCAATCTTGACATTTGAGGTTTTTCTTGGGTCCCATTACAACCTTCTGTGGTTGGAGAAACACATGAGGACTCCTTAGAATAATTAGAATACAATCCTCTTTTCTGATTGACATAAGAATTGTTAAGTTCTGGCATCCAATCTTTCCAAGTTTTCATTTTCTGCAGTGCAGAGGGGGGCTGGGAAGGAGTGGGAGAGGGCAGATGTTGAGTCATAAGGTGCATCTTCTCCCTAGGTTCTAAGGCATTGCAATGCTCTCCAGCATAATACCCACATTTTGTCGATCTTTTTCTCATGGTGTTTATAAGAACAGGGTATTTTTTCTCATATATACCTGATGTATCCAGGTTTGTGAGTGTTTTTCCAATCTTAACTTCACTGACAGGCTCTTCTATTTTCTGGGAAGATTGCAAGAAGCTGAAATGCCTTTGCTGAGGGAAGCCACCAAAAACATCATCCATTTTCAGCCTACCTGTCCCATTGTTGAATGCCTGAGGCTTGTTGAAATGGGAATAAGATACACCGGGTGGCTCTGTAAAGTTAGTTTGGGAAGGGGAGAAACAAGTGTTGGATATAATAGAAACATCATTTGAATCTCGAGATGGATAACCCACTCCCTGTCTACAAGGGAGGCCAAAGATGAGAGACCTTTCCTTCTTTGGAGAGAGAGCAATTGGCCTGTACAATGATACAATCATTATAGCTATTCAAAACATTTTCTATTGCATGTTTCCACAGAAGACAAAATTATTTGATCTATGCTTCATGCATATATAGATGGCAAGTTATCATTACATATAGACTAAAACTAAATATGGGAAAAACACAACTTTTGTCCAAAAAAGATTGTTTGATTAACACTGATAATCACATTGGATGGATTCTTAGAGCTTCTTATGAACCTAATCTCAGTAAAAACAGGCCGAATTACTTATATAATAAACTATATCTAATATTTTTTTCAACATGAACAACTGTGTTGATGCACATTTTTATTACAAACATATATGATCACCAATGTGTGAAACTGCGTAGATCATTCCTTTTTTTTCAACAGTGGCTTTTTTCAAATCAGAAAAATAATCCTATTAGGTATAAGAAGCACACCCTTAACAACTATTGCTTTGAAGTTGAAGATGAACTGGACATTTCAGATGAATAACACATATCAAAATATAATGCAAGTCGGAATTCCCAAAAAGACAAATATTAACTATGCCTAATATAATCAATAACAGGTACACCCTGTTTTATTAGTATATAATTTTATTTTATTCATTGAGATAAAGAAAACAATGCCTAATTTTTTTATAATACAAATTCATCCTTTGATTGTATATCAAAGTAATTGTTTGAAAGAGAGATTATATTAATATCCAGAAATACCTAAAAACTATCCTTAAAATTGCTAAGTACATCCTGATAAACAGTAGCAAGGAGTGCATAAAGCTTCTCTGATCAAGGCCTATCACTACACTATCATAATACGAATAAGCCAAAAGGATTAAACTTGAACATCAAAATACTATTTTTAAAAATTAAGAGGAAAGGAATTTGGCCCAAATTTCTTTTGATAATGTAGTTTAAGACACCCAAATTATCTTTCTAAAACAAATTTTGTGTGGTTCGCTAAAAAATCCAATCGATTTATTAGCCAAAAACACGATTTAAGGCTCCACCATCTGGATGACAGAAGGGATTAGATCTGCTTATTTACAAAGTCATGAATGAACAGCCAATCCAGGAGAACTTAATGGTTAATATAAGGCGAACATAGTTAATGGTTATTTATGGTTCCAGTTTGCTCTGGGCCTTAAACTTTGGACACTGTGCATAGAACTGTTTAACAGCAGTAGGCTGATTTCATATGATGCATATAGTTGAGGATCTAATTCAGAAGGGGATTTCATTGTACCCTTGATTTTGCCTCATCTTGGCAACCTAACCCCCACACATTTCTTTTTGTAATATGCTTTGTACATTATTGCATCATTAATACAAATTTAGAAGCATAGTTCAGAAATAAAGAGTATAATCATTTTACAACAAAACACAGGCATCTAATAGGAGAGCAGGAACCTGAGATTTGAAGTGAATGCAGACAAAGACTGGTCCTCTGACATCCAAGACAATAGAGGTCGATGCGGGCTCGGCTTCTCGGAGATTGGCTGCGAAGATGATGATGACTTTGATGATCTCGATCTTGAAGGCCTTGAGATTGAACTTTTGTTTGCTGATTCTTCACAAAAACTACTAGAAACTCCATCAACACCTCTAAAAATATCACCATAGAAATCATCACCAGAGGCTCTGGGCCTAGTAACCGTGGCATGGAGATTGGAAGCCTAGTGAACATCCAACGCTTGGTGAGATGAGGACGGTGATACTTGTTTATCATGTGTTAAGTAGTAGTAGATTCTATGACATAGTCAGAGTTGGTAAATGATGTCACTAATACAATGATATAATCTCAATTTGTAAAAGCTAAAATGGTTGAATATTGACTCATGTATAAATATCATTAACACTTATGTACAGAGTGAAGTGTACTGATTCCAAGTTTTTGTTTTTGCCAGATTTTGTCTGAGAATCACCTAGAGTGGCTACCTATAACTTTGGGCAAGCTTTAGTCACTTAAGGTGCTTGCCATTGACGATAATCGACTTACAACTTTACCTGATGAATGTAGGTTCTTTCGTCTAAGTTATGTTGCATAAAACTGATGAGATAATGCAATTTTGTTGTATCCACCCTTTACTTTGCTGTATTTTCTCTTCTTCTATGGTTTTGGTGTTCCTATGTATGTTTATTTTCTCTTTGCCTGTTTTAATATTTTCAGGAACAGGATGGCTACTCCTTTACTGGGTTTAACTTTAAGAATAACATGTTAGCTTTTAGGCAGAGGATGGGTTTCAATATTTGTTTTTTATGTTGAGAGTGATTTGAATTGACACCATTCAATCGCAATTGCAACATAAAAAAAAAAAATTCCATATGACATTTCTTCACGGTTTTATGTGTTTTCAGTAGGATTACTTGTTCAGCTTGAGAGGTTATCTGTATCAGACAACTCGTTAAGATCTTTACTTGTTATGGTTCTTGTTTTGGCTATGGCTGTGGCTTGGGTGAACCAGTATGCTCAAAATCATCCTCCTCTGATGTGGCATTACGTAAGTTAACATTTAGTAACACACCTAGAACTTGCATGATGCATTGGTCACTAAGGCACAGATTAATATTGTTAGGATTTTTCTGAACATCTTGAATCATCTTAACAAAATTAGGTTGCTGCAAAAACTTTCTTGTCTTTGGGTCTGCTGTTAATTTTGCCCACAATTCTGGCCGCTGAAATATGTTTCCAAATGGAGAGGATGGGGCCCGTGATCTACTTGCTTCTTATGCATCAGCAAGGCCTAATTTTAATGCTTCATTATAAGGATCAAGCTCCAGGCCCTTTTTGTAAGAAGAAATTGCATCATCATATTTTCCAAGACCAACATATGCTACCCCAAGCCTGTTGTAACCCTTAGACCAATCTGCCTTAATTTCCACCATCTTCTTAGCATCCTGAAGTGCATCACTATAGTTATGCAATGAAGCATATGTTGCAGACCGATTTGAATATAAAACATGATTGGTCGGAGCAAGAACTATTGCTTCAGAGAAATGTTTTATAGCTTCGTCGTAGTTTCCTGCAGAAAATGCAACATTTCCTTTTTCTTTTGCTTCATCAGCCATTTCTTTCTGCAAACCTAACTATTTTCATTGAACAAGTCAAATTAGAAACATCAGTCATCATGTATTTCACATTTTGTCAAGATGACTATAGATTTCCACTCTGCTCATTGTGTGTTTTATTACTGCAATTCTTATAGGGATTTTTGCATATGCTTGGGAGCAATCGTGGTGGTTAAAGTGATGAGGCATTCTATTTCATTTAAATGCTTGTTTGTTGCCCCATTTGTTGTTTCATAATTCCATATGAAAGCATTTCACAACAAAGGAATAAGTTTGCATGCCCATCCTTTGGTATGTTCAGAGCTTTGTCTCTTTCTTTGCAACTTCATAAAATAGGAGTGATTCAACTTGGAGAAGCAACTTTGAAGGCCATTCCTTCAAGCCTTGTGTAAAAGTTTGCAATCAACACTTGAACTTAAGGTGAAGCAATCGAATGCAAAGAAATATATCAAGAATGGTTTCTTTACAATGTTTCTTCCACCAAAAATTCTTCAAACAATAGTAGCATCCCTTCAACATAAGATTTACAAAATGGAAAATGCAAGGAGGGCTTGATCCAATGAAAGGATTCATAAATAAACTCAAGCTTGCAAATATTAAATAATCAATAAAACTATTAACAAGTCTTTGAGATGAAAATGCAAAAGACCATGAGTATGCCAACAACAACATATAGAGAAATTCTTGTACTCCCATTTAGCTTCTCTATTTGCATAGGAAAAATTGAAACCTCAAGACAAGCTTGAAGCATCTCTTGCTCTGGCTCATGGACATCAAAACATAGTTCTTCCTTTGGCATTGTTAATGGATTCAAAACACATTCTATTCATTTGCAATCAGATTTCTTCATTGTCCAACAACCCTCTATCAACCTTGACGATGGAAAATCAATTTTCATTCCCAACGAGTAGCTCCGGACACCAAGAAGCTCAACACTTTCCTTCTAGTGATAAAAACCATGCCAAAGAGGTTTCTAATCCCATTTTCACATACTAAAGTGTTGTAGCTTGCCATTAAAACTTGGCATTGTTGCTTCAACAACCCATAAGTTTGCAAATCTATTTTTGAAGGAGAGTACACTACTCTTGAAGCTTTTGAGGGCTGTTGAACACTTCAAAGGT
>JASDQU010241369.1:33970-44438 GCA_032191745.1 Picea mariana
TAAGAGACATGCTAGCTTTCCCCCATGGTAGGATGATGTTCGAGATGTGCTTGTGCTTGTGCAAGAGGGAAATCTAGCATGCACTAGCTTTCCCCAACACTGGAATGATGTTGTTCAAAATGCGCTTGTGCTTGTGTAAGAGGGAAAGATAGCATGTGTTAGCTTTCCTGCATTATGGAATGATGTTGTTCAATATGCACTTGTGCTTATGCAAGAGGGGAAACTAACACGCACTATCTTTCCTTAACGGTGGACTGATGTTGTTTGGGATTTGATTATGCTTGTGCAAGAGGGAAGTTTAGCATGTGCAAGCATTCCTCCATGCCAGAATGATGTTGTTGGAGATGTGCTTGTGTTTGTGAAAGACGAAAAGCTAGCACAGGGTAGCTTTTCCCCACAATGCAATGATGTTATTCGAGATGCACTTGTGCTTATGCAAGAGGGAAGGCTAACACGCGCTAGCTTTCCTTAACAGTGGAATGAGGTTGTTTGAGATGTGTTTGGTCTTGTGCAAGAGGGAAGTATCGCATGTTCAAGCTTTACTCCATGCTAGAATGATGTTGTTGGAGGTGTGCTTGTGTTTGTGAAAGAGGGAAAGCTAACACACGCTATCTTTTCCCCACAATGAAATTATGTTGTTCAAGATGTTCTTGCGCCTCTGCAAGACTGAAAGTTAGCATGCACTAGTTTTAACGCATGCAGGAATGATGTTGTTCGAGATACACTTGTGCTTGTTCAAGAGAGAAAGCTAGCACACACTAGCTTTCCCCCATAGTGGAATGATCTTGTTCGAGATGTGTATATACTTGTGTAAGAGAGAAAGCTAGCATGCGCTAGCTTTCGCCCATGGTAGGATGATGTTCGAGATGCACTTGTGCTTGTGCAAGAGGGAGAGCTAGAATGCACTAGCTTTCACCAACACTGGAATGATGTTGTTCGAGATGCGCTTGTGCTTGTGTAAGAGGGACAGCTAGCACGCGCTATATTTCCCCCATGATAGAATGATGTTGTTCAAGATGAACTTGTGCTTATGCAAGAGGGAAAGATAACACGTGCTAGCTTTCCTTAACGGTGGAATGATGTTGTTTGAGATATGCTTGTGCTTGTGCAAAAGGGAAGTTTAGCATGTACAAGCTTTCCTCCATGCTAGAATGATGTTGTTCGAGATCTTTTTTTGTTTGTGAAAGAGGGAAAGCTAACACACACTAGCTTTTGCCCACAATGGAATGATGTTATTCAAGATGTGATTGTGCTTCTGCAAGACTGAAAGTTAGCATGCACTAGTTTTACCCAACGGAGGAATGATGTTGTTTGAGATGCGCTTGTGCTTGTGCAAGAGAGAAAGCTAGCACACACTAGCTTTCCCCCATAGTGGAATGATCTTGTTCGAGATGTGTATATGCTTGTGTAAATGACATGCTAGCTTTCCCCCATGTTGGGATGATGTTCGAGATGCGCTTGTTCTTGTGCAAGAGGGAAAGCTAGCATGCGCTAGCTTTCCCCAACACTGGAATGATGTTGTTCAAAATGCGCTTGTGCTTGTGTAAAGGGAAAGATAACACGCGCTAGCTTTCCCACGTGCTAGCTTTCCCCCATTGTGGAATGGTGTTGTTCAATATGCACTTGTGCTTATGCAAGAGGGAAAACTAACACGCACTAGCTTTCCTTAATGGTGGACTGATGTTGTTTGAGATTTGATTGTGCTTGTGCAAGAGGGAAGTTTAGCATGTGCAAGCATTCCTCCATGCTAGCATGATGTTGTTGGAGATGTGCTTGTGTTTGTGAAAGAGGGAATGCTAGCACAGGGTATCTTTTCCCCACAATGGAATGATGTTATTCAAGATGTGCTTATGCTTCTGCAAGATTGAAAGTTAGCATGCACTAGTTTTACCCCATAGAGGAATGATGTTGTTCGAGATGCGCTTGTGCTTGTGCAAGACAGAAATATAGCACATGCTAGCCTTCCCCCACAGTGGAATGATCTTGTTTGAGATGTGTATATGCTTTTGTAAGAGGGAAAGCTAGCACGAGCTAGCTTTTCCCCACGGTAGGATGATGTTCGAGATGCACAACACTGGAATGATGTTGTTTGAGATGGTCTTGTGCTTGTGCAAGAGAGAAAGCTAGCAGGTGTTAGTTTTCCACCATGGTGGAATGATGTTGTTCGAGATTCACTTGTGCTTATACAAGAGGGAAAGATAACACGTGCTAGATTTCCTTAACAATGGAATGATGTTGTTTGAGATGTGCTTGTGCTTGTGCAAGAGGGAAGTTTAACATGTTCAAGCTTTCCTCCATGCTGGAATGATGTTGTTCGAGATGTGCTTGTGTTTGTGAAAGAGGGAAAGCTAGCACAGGGTAGCCTTTCCCCACAATGCAATGATGTTATTCGAGATGCACTTGTGCTTATGCAAGAGGGAAGGCTAACACGCGCTAGCTTTCCTTAGCAGTGGAATGAGGTTGTTTGAGATGTGTTTGGTCTTGTGCAAGAGGGAAGTATCACATGTTCAAGCTTTACTCCATGCTAGAATGATGTTGTTGGAGGTGTGCTTGTGTTTGTGAAAGAGGGAAAGCTAACACACGCTATCTTTTCCCCACAATGGAATGATGTTATTCAAGATGTTCTTGTGCCTCTGCAAGACTGAAATTTAGCATGCACTAGTTTTACCGCATGCAGGAATGATGTTGCTCGAGATGCACTTTTGCTTGTTCAAGAGAGAAAGCTAGCACACACTAGCTTTCCCTCATAGTGGAATGATCTTGTTCGATATGTGTATATACTTGTGTAAGAGGGAAAGCTAGCATGCGCTAGCTTTCCCCCATGGTAGGATGATGTTCGAGATGCACTTGTGCTTGTGCAAGAAGGAAAGCTAGAATGCGCTAGCTTTCACCAACACTGGAATGATGTTGTTCGAGATGCGCTTGTGCTTGTGTAAGAGGGACAGCTAGCACACGCTATATTTCCCCCATGATAGAATGATGTTGTTCAAGATGAACTTATGCTTATGCAAGAGGGAAAGCTAACATGTGCTAGCTTTCCTTAACGGTGGAATGATGTTGTTTGAGATATGCTTGTGCTTGTGAAAAAGGGAAGTTTAGCATGTACAAGCTTTCCTCCATGCTAGAATGATGTTGTTCGAGATCTTTTTTTGTTTGTGAAAGAGGGAAAGATAACACACACTAGATTTTGCCCACAATGGAATGATGTTATTCAATATGTGATTGTGCTTTTGCAAGACTGAAAGTTAGCATGCACTAGTTTTACCCAACAGAGGAATGATGTTGTTTGAGATGCGCTTGTGCTTGTGCAAGAGAGAAAGCTAGCCTACACTAGCTTTCCCCCATAGTGGAATGATCTTGTTCGAGATGTGTATATGCTTGTGTAAATGACATGCTAGCTTTCCCCCATGTTGGGATGATGTTCGAGATGCGCTTTTGCTTGTGCAAGAGGGAAAGCTAGCATACGCTAGCTTTCCCCAACACTGGAATGATGTTGTTCAAAATGCGCTTGTGCTTGTGTAAGAGGGAAAGATAGCACGCGCTAGCTTTCCTTCGCGCTAGCTTTCCCCCATTGTGGAATGGTGTTGTTCAATATGCACTTGTGCTTATGCAAGAGGGAAAACTAACATGCGCTAGCTTTCCTTAATGGTGGACTGATGTTGTTTGAGATTTGATTGTGCTTGTGCAAGAGGGAAGTTTAGCATGTGCAAACATTCCTCCATGCTAGCATGATGTTGTTGGAGATGTGCTTGTGTTTTTGAAAGAGGGAATGCTAGCACAGGGTATCTTTTCCCCACAATGGAGTGATGTTATTCAAGATGTTCTTGTGCTTCTGCAAGATTGAAAGTTACCATGCACTAGTTTTACCCCATAGAGGAATGATGTTGTTCAAGATGCGCTTGTGCTTGTGCAAGACAAAAAGATAGCACATGCTAGCCTTCCCCCACAGTGGAATGATCTTGTTCGAGATGTGTATATGCTTTTGTAAGAGGGAAAGCTAGCACGTGCTAGCTTTTCCCCATGGTAGGATGATGTTCGAGATGCACAACAATGGAATGATGTTGTTTGAGATGGTCTTGTGCTTGTGTAAGAGAGAAAGCTAGCAGGTGTTAGTTTTCCACCATGGTTGAATGATGTTTTTCGAGATTCACTTGTGCTTATACAAGAGGGAAAGATAGCACGCGCTAGCTTTCCTTAACAGTGGAATGATGTTGTTTGAGATGTGCTTGCGCTTGTGCAAGAGGGAAGTTTAGCATGTTCAAGCTTTCCTCCATGCTGGAGTGATGTTGTTCGAGATGTGCTTGTGTTTGTGAAAGAGGGAAAGCTAGCACACACTAGATTCTCCCCACAATGGAATGATGTTATTCAAGATGTTCTTGTGCTTCTTCAAGACTGAAAGTTAGCATGCACTGGTTTTACCCCATGGAAGAATGATGTTGTTCGAGATGTGCTTGTGCTTGTGCAAGAGAGAAAGCCAGCATGTGCTAGCTTTCCACCATGGTGGAATGATGTTGTTTGAGATGCACTTGTGCTTATGCAAGAGGGAAAGCTAACACGCACTAGCTTTTCTTAACGGTGGAATGATGTTGTTTGAGATGTGTCTGTGCTTGTGCAAGAGGGAAGTATCGCATGTTCAAGCTTTACTCCATGCTAGAATGATGTTGTTCGAGATGTGCTTGTGTTTTTGAAAGAGGGAAAGATAACACACACTAGCTTTTTCCCACAATGGAATGATGTTATTCAAGAGGTGTTTGTGCCTCTGCAAGACTGAAAGTTAGCATGCACTAGTTTTACCCCACAAAGGAATGATGTTGTTCAAGATGCACTTGTGTTTGTGCAATAGAGAAGGCTAGCACACACTAGATTTCCCCCACAGTGGAATGATCTTGTTCAAGATGTGTATATACTTGTGTAAGAGGGAAAGCTAGCACATGTAGCTTTCCCCCATGGTAGGATGATGTTCGAGATGCGCTTGTGCTTGTGCAAGAGGGAAATCTTGCATGCGCTAGCTTTCCCCAACACTAGAATGATGTTGTTCAAAGTGCACTTGTGCTTATGTAAGAGGGATAGATAGCACGCGCTAGCTTTCCTCCACAGTGGAATGATCTTGTTCGAGATGTGCTTTTGCTTCTGCAAGACTGAAAGTTAGCATGCACTAGTTTTAGTCCACAGAGGAATGATGTTGTTCGAGATGCACTTGTGCAGGAGAGAAAGATAGCACACGCTAGCCTTCCCCCATAGTGGAATGATCTTGTTCGAGATGTGTATATGCTTGTGTAAGAGACATGCTAGCTTTCCACCATGGTAGGATGATGTTCGATATGTGCTTGTGCTTGTGCAAGAGGGAAAGCTAGCATGTGCTAGCTTTCCCCAACACTAGAATGATGTTGCTCAAAATGCGCTTGTGCTTGTGTAAGAGGGAAAGATAGCACGTGCTAACTTTCCCCCATTGTGGAATGATGTTGTTCGATACGCACTTGTACTTATGCAAGAGGGAAAACTAACACGCGCTAGCTTTCCTTAATGGTGGACTGATGTTTTTTGAGATTTGATTGTGCTTGTGCAAGAGGGAAGTTTAGCATGTGCAAGCATTCCTCCATGCTAGAATGATGTTGTTGGAAATGTGCTTGTGTTTGTGAAAAAGGGAAAGCTAGCACAGGGTAGCTTTTCCCCACAATGGAATGATTTTATTCGAGATGCACTTGTGCTTATGCAAGAGGGAAGGCTAACACGCGCTAGCTTTCTTTAACGGTGGAATGATGTTGTTTGAGATGTGTTTGTGCTTGTGAAAGAGGGAAGTATCGCATGTTCAAGCTTTACTCCATGCTAGAATGATGTTGTTCGAGATGTTCTTGTGCTTTTGAAAGAGGGAAAGCTAACACATGCTAGCTTTTCCCCACAATGGAATAATGTTATTCAACATGTGCTTGTGCCTCTACAAGAATGAAAGTTAGCATCCACTAGTTTTACCCCATGAAGGAATGATGCTGTTCGATATGCGCTTGTGTTTGTGCAATAGAGAAAGCTAGCACATGCTAGCTTTCCCCCACCGTGGAATGATCTTGTTCGAGATGTGTATATACTTGTGTAGGAGGGAAAGCTAGCATGTGCTAGCTTTTCCCCATGGTAGGATGATGTTCGAGATGCGCTTGTGCTTGTGCAAGTGGGAAAGCTAGCATGCGCTAGCTTTCCCCAACACTTGAATGATGTTGTTCAAAATGCGCTTGTGCTTGTGTAAGAGGGAAAGATAGCACGTGCTAGCTTTCCCCCACTGTGGAATGATGTTTTTTGATATGCACTTGTGCTTATGTAAGAGGGAAAACTAACATGCGCTAGATTTCCTTAACGGTGGACTGATGTTGTTTGAGATTTGATTGTTCTTGTGCAAGAGGCAAGTTTAGCATGTGCAAGCATTCCTCCATGCTAGAATGATGCTGTTGGAGATGTG
The DNA here is from genome assembly GCA_032191745.1 of Picea mariana. Taxonomy (NCBI): domain Eukaryota; kingdom Viridiplantae; phylum Streptophyta; class Pinopsida; order Pinales; family Pinaceae; genus Picea; species Picea mariana. Next base: position 40,419 of record JASDQU010241369.1, read on the forward strand.
TTTGTGTTTGTGAAAGAGGGAAAGCTAGCATAGGGTAGCTTTTCCCTACAATGGAATGATTTTATTCAAGATGTGCTTCTGCTTCTGCAAGACTGAAAGTTAGCATGCACTAGTTTTACCCTAGAGAGGAATGATGTTGTTCGAGATGCGCTTGTGCTTGTGCAAGAGAGAAAGATAACACACGCTATCTTTCCCCCACAGTGGAATGATCTTGTTTGAGATATGTATATTCTTGTGTAAGAGACATGCTAGCTTTCCCCCATGGTAGGATGATTTTTGAGATGCGCTTGTGCGTGTGCAAGAGGGAAAACTAGCATGCGCTAGCTTTCCCCAAAACTAGAATGATGCTGTTCGAGATGCCCTTGTGCTTGTGTAAGAGAGAAATCTAGTCCATGCTAGATTTCCCCCAAGGTAGAATGATGTTGTTCGAGATGAACTTGTGCTTATGCAAGAGGGAAAGCTAACACACGCTAGCTTTCCTTAATGGTGGAATGATGTTGTTTGAGATGTGCTTGTGCTTGTGCTTGTGCAAGAGGGGAGTTTAGCATCTGAAAGATTTCCTCCATGCTAGAATGATGTTGTTCGAGATGTTCTTGTGTTTGTGAAAGAGGGAAAGTTAGCACATGCTAGATTTTCCCCACAATGGAATGATGTTATTCAAGATGTGCTTGTGCTTCTGCAAGATTGAAAGTTAACATGCACTAATTTTATCCCATGGAGGAATGATGTTGTCCGAGATGAGCTTGTGCTTGTGCAAGAGAGAAAGCTAGCACACACTAGATTTTTCCCATAGTGTAATGATCTTGTTCTAGATGTGTATATGCTTGTGTAAGAGGGACAACTAGCATGCGCTAGCTTTCCCCCATGGTAGGATGATGTTCGAGATACACAACACTGGAATGATGTTGTTTGAGATGCACTTGTGCTTGTGTAATAGGGAAGGCTAGAACATGCTAGATTTACCCCATGGTGGAATGATGTTGCTTGAGATGCACTTTTGATTGCGTAAATGGGAAATATAACACGCGCTATCTTTCCTTAACGGTGGAATGATGTTGTTCGAGATGTGCTTGTGCTTGTGTGAGATTGAAGTTTAGCATGTGCAAGATTTTCTCCATGCTAGAATGATGTTGTTCGAGATGTGCTTGTGTTTCTGAAAGAGGTAAAGCTAGCACAGGCTATCTTTTCCCCACAATGGAATGATATTATTCAAGATGTGCTTGTGCTTCTGCAAGACTAAAAGTTAGCATGCACTAGTTTTACCCCACAAGGGAATGATGTTGTTCGAGATGAGCTTGTGCTTGTGTAAGAGAGAAATATTGCACATGCTAGCCTTCCCCTGCAGTGGAATGATCTTGTTTGAGATGTGTATATGCTTGTGTAAGAGGGAAAGCTAGCACCCACTAGCTTTTCCCCATGGTAGGATGATGTTCAAAATGCACAACACGGGAATGATGTTGTTCGAGATGGTCTTGTGCTTGTGCAAGAGAGAAAGATAGTAGGTGCTAGATTTACACCATGGTGGAATGATGTTGTTCAAGATGAACTTGTGCTTATGAAAGAGGGAAAGCTAACACGTGCTAGCTTTCCTTAACGGTGGAATGATGTTGTTTGAGATGTGCTTGTGCTTTTGCAAGAGGGAAGTTTAGCATGTTCAAGATTTCCTCCATGCTGAAATGATGTTGTTCGAGATGTGTTTGTGTTTGTGAAAGAGGGAAAGCTAGCACACACTAGCTTTTCCCCACAATGGAATGATGTTATTCAAGATGTTCTTGTGCTTCTGCAAGACTGAAAGTTAGCATGCACTGGTTTTACCCCATGGAGGAATGATGTTGTTCTAGATGTTCTTGTGCTTGTGCAAGAGAGAAAGCTAGCACATGCTAGCTTTCCCCCACAGTGGAATGATATTGTTCGAGATGTGTATATGCTTGTGTAAGAGGGAAAGCTAGCACGCACTAGCTTTACCCCATGGTAGGATGATGTTCTATATGCACAACACTAGAATGATGTTGTTCGAGATGGTCTTGTGCTTGTGCAAGAGAGAAAGCTAGCATGCGCTAGCTTTCCACCATGGTGGAATGATGTTGTTCGAGATGCACTTGTGCTTATGCAAGAGGGAAAGCTAACACATGCTAGCTTTCCTTAACGGTGCAATGAAGGGATGGTTTTAGGGGCTAAATTTCGCTCATGGACTAATTTTCCATGGTTTTTCCAAAAATGAGATTCGCTATTTTAAAAATAATTCGCCCAAATTCTATAGGATAAAATTATTTTACCTTAAAAATCGCCAAAATTTTAGAAAAACTATATACAATCCTTAGAAATTTGAATATTTTTACAAAAATATCGCCAAACATTTATAGTTGGCATATGAAGGATTAGTAATATTCGCCAAGGTTTCTACATTTTAAAATAAATTTCCATCCTCAAAATCATCCCTAGTGCAATGATGTTGTTTGAGATGTGTTTGTGAAAGAGAGAAAGCTAGCACACGCTAGCTTACCCACATGGTGGGATGATTTTGGAGATGCGCTAGTGCTTGTGCAAGATGGAAAACTAGCACACGCTAGCTTCCCCTAGGTTGGAGTGATGTTGTTCAAGATGCATTTGCACTTGTGCTTATGAAAGAGGGAAAGCTCGCTTACGTTATCTTTTTCCTACGGTGGAATCATGTTGTTCGAGATGTACTTGTGCTTGTGCAAGAGGGAAAGCTAGCATGAGCTAGCTTTCCCCAGCGGTGGGATGATGTTGTCTAAGATGAGCTCGTGTTTTCCCATTAGGGAAAGCTAGCACAAGCTATAATTCCCCTAGAGTGGGATGATGTTGTCCAAGATGAGCTTGTGCTTGTGCAAGAGGGAAAGCTAGCATGCACTAGCTTCCCCCATAGTGGGATGATGTTGTCCGAGATGAGCTCATGCTTGTGCAAGAGAGAAATCTAGCACGCACTAGCTTTCCCCACTGGTGGGATGATGTTGTTTGAGATGGACTCTTTCTTGCGCAAGAGGGATAGCGAACACACCTAATGGTGGGATGATGTTTTTTGAGATGTGCTCCTACTTGTGCAAGAGGGAAAGCTACAATGCACTAAATTTCCGCCATGGTGGGATGATATTGTTCGTGATGCGCTCCTGCTTGTGCAAGAGGGAAAGCTAGGGTGTGCTAGCTTCCCCCCTCGGAAGGATGATGTTGTTCAAGATATTCCCCTGCTTGTGCAAGAGGGAAAGATAGCATGCGCTAGCTTTCCCCCAAGGTGGGATGATGTTTTTCGAAATGTGCTCCTACTTGTGCAAGAGGGAAAGCTATCACGCACTAGCTTTCCCCCACGACGGGATGATGTTTAAGATGTTCTCCTGCTTTTTCAAGATGGTAATCTAGCACACACTAGATTTCCCTCATAGTTATGACTCATGAGATCCTCATTATGCTATCTTTCTTGCAAAATAATTTGAGGGCTCCAACTACTTTTCAACCATTTCTTGAAATTGTGGAAAAACATTAAATGCACCAACCATTTTAGACTAATAAATACAAGTTTTTCTGCTAAAAGCATCAAGGAAAGCTCTAAAAAAAATCATCCCACATACATATTCTACATATTTAGGACGAAAAATATAACTGTGCACTAAATCTAGCACCCTGCATTCTAGTGTAGACATTGTGCCTTCTAATTTGCTTGTCAATTGCACAATATTCATGAGTCCAAATTAGAATCAATTTTTTTGGTTCATCATCCAATTTACCATGCTTTTATTTTTCATTTCTAATAGAGTTTTGGCATTCACATGAAGAAACCTTTAATGACACTAGTCCACAAATTATTTTCTATAATAGATGATGCAACTTAAAAATTTAACTTTAAAACATATAAATTCCCTTCTTAGGAGCATGTAAATGAACATTCCTTGCTTGGTTATTCACAATGCCAATTTTTTAAGTGGAATTTAACATTCTAGCCAAAATCTATTATTTTTGCAATAGATTTCAAATCTCTTGCCAAATTTGGCACGTGCAACACTCCTT
>JASDQU010241369.1:52839-110314 GCA_032191745.1 Picea mariana
AATGATACATGAGAGTTTATAATGATACCTTTATAACAAAAAAATGGTGAATATATACATTCAAAGTAGTGAATTAAATGATTTTCTAATTCTTTTTTTGAAAAAACTCAATCTAGATAAAGTTCTAAAATTCTAGATCCACTGAATATTTCCAAATTTAATGAAATATGTGTTCCTACCTTTCCACATCGAGTCTTAAATTTAGGAGTACAGGTATGATTTATACAATCCATAACAAAATCCACATCATGCCCAAGGTTAAATCCAACTCAGGTTGGTGGCGCAAGAGCGTGTTACTTTTAGATTTCATCGACGAATTCAAAATTTATTTTAAAGTAGATTGGTGCATGACATCATGTTATCGGTTACATGAAGTTCTTAATTGTCTAACAAATCGCAAACCTAATCCTTCACTTTTAGCTAAAGGGTCTACTCAAATCAATCGAGCGTTCTTCGAACTTCAACATAACTAGTATGATCGATATCATGGATTAGGAGGATCGTTATATGGAAAATACAGATCAACCAGGATCATTGGCGTCAGTGTATGAATATTCGATCTAAAACCACAGATTTTTTCTTCTAGCAATCAACCGGTAGTCATGAGTGCATCGACGTTGATGAACTATTTTTTATGTTGTTTCATTGGTGCCTCTAGAATAAAGTTTCAATGCCGACCCAAACTTTCGTACAATGTTGACATGGAGGTGCTAATGTGGAATTATGGACATGACATGGGGGACATCAAAATGTGTCATGGATAATCACCGAGCGATACAGTTTGTTTACGCGGAAAAACATGTGGCGGTTAATTTGACCCCTTGGGTGTGAGAAGCGTTTCTTTTTGGTGTTGGGGATTTTATTTTTGACATATGTTCCCATGTCCTTTCTCCCTCTCCACCGATGAAAAGGATATATCGGTGATCGACAATTCACGATTTTTTTTTCCTATGTTGATGATTTACCTTTCGGTTTTTTTCGATGCCGATGGTACATCGATGATTTGTAGAAATGTTTTTCGTAGGACAAAATTGTCGATAGGCATGTGGCCCTTTATAAAACAAGTTTTAAGTTGTGTGAAACTTAGTCTAATGCCATGTTTACTTAGAGAAAAATGTCAAACTGTTCAACAAACTTCAAACCAAAATGAATGTGGTCGATGATAAAACAAAACAAAAAGAAAAACCATTGATCCCTACACAACTGAACCCATTCAGAAAATGAGAAAGTGGTACTCAAAAAGAAAACAAATTTTCTCAAAGAATTTTAGGCTGTGTTGAGTGCTCAACAAATGGAAATTATCTGGGAGAAAACAAAATATCTGCTCCCTCCCTCATGCTTAGCCTGTGAAAATTGATTGAGAAACCATCTAGCTTTATATTATTTCTTTCCAATAGAACCATTTCTATCAATGTGTACACAAGTTCCCAGGTTCGTGAATCTGGATCCGCCTATGGGGTTTAGATTTTCCACCCCCTTTCCTATTAAACACAATCCATGTCCTTCATATACAAGAGCCGGGTAGGGCGTCCATTGGTATGAGGCCATTTAGCTATCATTACTTTCTTATGATTTTGCTCCGCTGCCAGCGTGCATCCATAGCCACGATGGAGTCACCCCAACATCACAAACCTTGCTCCACTGCTAGCGAGCGTCTATAGCCCCGACATAGTTATATGCATACCCTCTCGGAATTTACACTCTTTTTATGGATTATCGTTTTCTGGCATAAATACCAAGAGTGAGTCAGAGAGGAGGATATCTATTTTTTGACAAGGTGAAACTGTTAAGGTGGATATTTCCCTGACTCCTTCCATAGGTACATGTGATTCTTTCTAGCTAGACATATTTCCATTTAGCTTTACTAGGCCACTAGGAAGATATTTCATCGCTTACCAGGTAGTATGCTCACAAAGACAAATATTAATTTTTGAAAATTTGTGTCTGCCCAACATCTCTCATTTTGCATGTAAGTGCAGGTAAGGAGCAGAGTTTGCTTCACTGTTTTAATTAAAGTTAACCATTGCTTTACTAAACACAACTTAATTAAAATAAAATAAAAAAGGAAAATAAAATTAAAAAAGGAGTTCGAAATCAGTGTTCCCTATACCCACACATTCATCCTGATAAAAAAATGTTTGATGAAAAGAAATAAAAACTAAGAACAAAGCATCAAAATATTTTTATTTTTTTATTTTTTTTAGGAGAAGTATTGTTTTAATTCTTGGCCATTCACCAAGAGGGTGTCACATTCCCCCTTCAGATTCTAGAACTAGTATATGCATGCCCTGATCTTATCGGCTATCTGAAAATTTCAAATCTAGAGATTTTGGAACTTTGAGTGTTTTCCTTTGGGCTCGTTTGCTTCATCCCACTTCAATACTAGGTCTCCTACTTCAAAATATTTTTCTTTGTCCTTATGTTTGTCAAATCATCTTTCAACTACTTGTTGATGAGTGATGAACTTAACTTTATCATTTTCCCTTCCTTCATCTAGCATGAGAAGGGTATCAATCCTTTGTTGAATAGCGGATGAGGGATGAACTCTCGATGCCTAGGAAAGTTTGAAAGATGGAAGATACAATATGTTTGGGAGAATGGATTCTTGTCCATATACGAGAAAGTACAGAGAGTTTCCTATGGCTTGTTTAGGCATTACTCTATCGGCCCATAGGGCATTATGAAAAAAATTATGCCAATTCCTCTGATTCTCCACAACTATTTTTTTTTTAAAATTCTCACCGGGTTTTTATTAGTTGACTCTGCTACCCCATTCCCTTGCAGATAGTAGTTTGAAAAATATATTATTATGATCCCCTTATCAAGGGTGAATTCTCTCAAGAGCATGGAAGAAAAGTAGGCAAGATTGTCAAAAACGAGAATAGAGGGCAATCCAAACCTTGTTATCAGTTGTTGTTCTAAAAATTGGATTACTATTTTTTCATTAACGTGTGTGAGAGGGATAGCCTACATCCATCTCATAAAATAATCTGTGGCAGTCCAGATATATTTATGTTGTTTTGAATAATTGAGAGTAATTTCTCCTATGATGTCTATTCCCCATTGTTTGAATGGTCTGTATATGGTCACTGGATGGATTGGAACGAGTTCCTTTATTTCTCTAATGACACTCAACTGGAAAGATTTACATTTCCTATCATATATGTGAGCGTCCTCGAACAGAGTAGGCCAATAATAACCAACCCTTAATATTTTATGAGTTATTGTTTTGTCCTACAAAATGTCCACCTGTTGGACCATCATGGATCTCTCTCAGTACTTTTTTGCATCGTAACATTCGAGACATCTAAGGAGAACTACATCATAATTTATGCAAAAAATCACTGAATTTATGAGATGATATTGAGTAGATTTTAACCTAAGAGATCTCCTTTCTCTAGGGTTTAGTTTCTCCGGACAAGTTCCATGTTGTAGGAGATAAGACAAGTTTCCATACCAAGATTCCAGCTCAGGAGGTGTGTATAAGGCTTCTTTGTACCATAATGAAAACTCATTTTCCCAACCAGATTCTTCTGCATTAATCAGATATTGGGCCTCAGTGACCAGTTTAGACAACCCTTGACCCTTGACTATTTTGGAAGGTTTTATGTCTAGATTAAATTATTGGATGACTGCCATCCAATTTCCCCGTATTTATCAAATATCCTGTTGAGTGAATAGATATCGGACCGCTAGATGAGGTACTATGACTTTAGCGTGATTCTTCAGGATATAGGATCTGAAATGTTTAACCGCTTTATATATTGCATAAGCCTGTTCGTCTATAGCAGGGTAGTTTAGTTCATCTCCTTGGAGGTTAGTTCTCATAAAGGATATCAGTGCTTCATTTTTCTCATCATCTTTCTGGGTAAGTACCACAACCAAGGATTGGTCAGAAGAGAAGGTATAAAGGAAAAAAGATTTGCTGAAATTAGGGATTCGTAACACTGGTGCTTGGGAGATGGAAATTTTGATGTTATTGAAATTACCTTTCTTCTCTTCATCCCATTTAAAATCTGCATCTTTGTGAATCATTCTTTGTAAAGGCTTGACAGTTTCGACGAAGTTAGGAGTAAATTTTCTCATAAAATTGATTTTCCCAAAGAAAGATTGCATGGCCTTTTTATTGTGAGGAAAGGGGAGTTGAGTTATTGCTTTTATCCACTCAGGGTCAATGTTAATTCATTCTTAAGATATAATATGACCTAGGAGCTTCCATTTCTCTACGTCAAATATGGTTTTCTTAGGGTTCAAATATATTCCATATTTCCTACACCTTTTGAAGATCTGAGTCAAATGTTGAATTTGGTCTTCCTTATTTTTTGAGTATACTGTTATGTCATCTAAATAGACTACCACACACTTGTTAATCAATCCTTGAAAAGATACATCCATGGCCCTTTGAAAAGTCTCCCATGTGTTAATCATCCTAAAGGGCATGTGTTTATAAGCAAAGGTTCCCCACTTGGTTTGGAAGGTAGTTTTTAATCGGTCATCTTTTGAGACTAGGATGTGGTTATATCCTGAGAAACCGTCTAGGAGGGAAAAAATTTCAGAACCTAAAACTTTCTATAAGAGATATTCCATGGGTGGGACTGGGTAGTTATCCTTTTCTAATGTTCTGTTAAGGTTTCTGAAATCCACGCATAGATGGATCTCCCCAGACTTCTTCTTGACAAGCACCGGATTGGCTACCCAGGAGGAGTGTCTTACCTAAAATATAATCTTATCATCTAATAATTTCTTCAACTCTTGATACATTAGAGGTTCTAGGGATGGGTGGTACTTCCTAATATTTTGTTGGAAGGGTTTTATTCCAGATTTTTATGGGATCGTGTGCGGGATAATGTGAGTATCGTATGTTTTCAAATCTCGGTAAGACCAAGGAAATACATCTTAATATTATTTAAATAGTTTAAGATAATATTTCTTGACTTCTTTGGACACGGTCTTGCCTAAATTGACATTCTTGGGGTTCTCAGAGGTGCCTAGGTTTATAGTTTCATATATAGGACACGATCTCCCCATTTTTGCATTCTTTGGCCCTCTTAATCTTTCCCTTAAGTCAAAAAGGTTCTCCAGATTGTCCACTCCTTTAGGTATCATGTAAAACTTGGGTTTGTCATTAGAATGATCTATTACCTTTGGCTGTTCGCGGAGATCTGGGTTTTTGAGTAGTTCCTGGAATACTTCATCATCAATGGCCAAATCCCTAAAATTCTCTTGATTGGTTAGGAAATCTACAATTTGTTCATCCCCTTCAAAACGTTTCTAGTTAGAAGGTACCGAGGGTTTGTAGATAAGTTCCACTTTGAACCTCTAGGCTTCATAATATTCTAAAGGAGATAATATTGAGGCTACGATGGCTAGACAATCGACAAGGGTATTTTTTTTCCTGGGAAGAACGGTAATGTTGAAGGCCTCAAAATTGTCGATTAGTTTGTGTACCTCTTGCTGGTAATTTATTAAATGAGGTGAATTGCAATGGATAGTATTCTTTGCTTGATTAACGATAATTTCAGAGTCTCCAAAAATATTCAATTCATTGATGTTTAATTCGATGGATTTCTTTAGTCCCTCGACTAGATCTTCATATTCAACAGTGTTATTAGTGCATTCAAATTCTAATCTGCAGGATAAGAAGTTTCAATTCCCCTATGGGTCAATGAGGATGCATCCTACTCCCAACCCTTCTTATGATTTAGAACCATCAAAGTACAACATTCAAATTTTGGGAGAGGAGTTTCTAACTTCTTCATGTCTAGCTATTTTTTCAATTTCAACCTCGTTGTGTGCTACTCCTGTCAAAGAATCTTGACAGAGGATTCTTTCTTCTGTGTTTGCTAGTAAGTCTATTTGAAATATCATTTCAAATTTTTGTGTGGAAGTTATGTCAGACATGTGGGGGGAGAAATTACCAAAATCAGAATCACAGGAGTAGTTTCCTAGCACATGGAACTATGTTGACGAGGGTTCATTTGGGGTCTCTAAATCCATGACAGTATGTTTGAGATATCTTTATCTATCAATATTGATCATGTTTGTATGTCCTTTCAATGGAAACCATAGGTAAGACTAGTTAGTACTAAAGTATCCGTTTAATTTCTCAAACTAGTCTCGACTAAGTAGCATTCCATAGGCCTATGGGATGTATACCACGATTATGTCAATTACTTGGACAAATTTGTTGTGTGTAGCAATTTTTATCATGACATCTTTCAGTTCCCCAATGACCTTTACTTGAGTTTTATCTAGTTGCATAATGTGTTTATCACTTTTGACTGGGGTTGCCTTCAATTTCTTATAGATCGTTAATGGCATGAAATTTGAAGATGCCCCTGAATTGACCAAGAGATTATGCAGATTTCTGTTAAAAACCTCAAACGTCAAGAGTAAAGGAGGAACAAAAGGCCTTCCCTTTTTATCCATAGAAAAATAATTCACATTCGGTTTATTTGTTAATTCTATGGGAGATGGGGAATTGTCTTGGTTAATGTTTGTCATGGAGGTATCTATTAATTTTAAGGCCTATAACAAAAAATAGTTTTGTTGAGGAATCCTACACATGTCCATGACAGACATGTTAGATTTCATCTTCTTCAAGTCTTCTACTATGTTGTAGTCTATCTTAGGCATTTCCCATGTATGTATGTTCGTGGGATTTTTATGGGAATAGAATATGGGTTTGGGGTGATCTTTTGGTTGATCCCTCTGAGATGATTGAGTAGTGGTGGGATTAATTTGGATAGGTCGAATTTTACTTCGCGTTTGCACAACCGAAATTTCAGCCGAGGGTCCCTGCACCTCAGTGATGTTGTTGAAAGGTATCAGGTGACCAGGATTGTATAACAACATGGTGGTCTGTTCAGCTGGTTCCTGACTTTCTTGATCAATGATACCCACTATCGAGTCACTAGATTGTTCGGTCAGATAACATTCGTCTAGGAATCGGTTATCCATCAAATTCATAGTATGCAACAATTGGGGGTAGTCCCTTTCTGAATTTTTTTCTTGATGGTATGTACAGAAGGATTTAGATGCTATGTTCCCTAAGTTGATGTTCAAGTTGGTTGGGGGAGGTTCTATAGCCTTGAAAGGTGGGTTCCTTTTAAAAAATGGTTTATAAGGCCTTTGTCTTCAGTTTCCTTCCCCAAAACTCCTTTTCATATATGTGATCTCATTGGAAAGTTTTTTTATCATATTTTGTAGGTTTTCTAGATCCCCTCTCTCTCTCTCTCGACCTTGTTCTGTCTGTTTTCCTGGGGGTCTTGTTAACAAAATTCCTGATTCCTTTATTATTAGTGATATCTGACCTTATTTTCATCCTTTCATTTGGAATTCAATCGTTTTATCTTCTTTGAAATTTTCAGCTAGAGTATGTTTGGAAGCCCTTTTTACGAACATGGAAATAGAAGTTACGAGAGCATTAACATATAATTCAATCTGCAAATCCTGAGTGGGTTTAGCCTCAGGTTGGAATTTTTTCAAAATGGTGGAGAACCTTTGGTTGAAATATTTTACCTTTTCTTTCGGACTCATAGTGGCGGAGAAAATCTCATCCATTAAATCTTTTGTAGTAGTTTCCTTAGCAAAATTGTCCAATAAATCTTTTGAAACTTTGTCCAACTAGTTATTGAACCGATTGGTAGGTTGAAATACCAAGTCGAGGATCAATTTTCAAATGTATAAGGGGAAAGTATACATACCACATATTTTTGTTTCACATTCATTAACCTTATCACTAATATGAATTTCTTAATATGGTCTTCAGGAAATCCAGAGGTTTCAGGGTCAAATTTAGGGAGTAGTTTTTCTGGATGCCTAAGTAGGTTATGCACTCTTCTTGGAATCGATAAAGAATATATTTCCAACCATGGTTGATTATATCTAGGATGATATCCATTGTTATAATTATTATCCCCCATGTCTTCTGATTTAGAACCTGAGCGATCTGAGTTAGACTCCTCCTCTTCCAATTCAAAATCGCCATGTTCATAGTAGTTACCAGCTGGTGTTTCAGGTATCATATTAAGGGGTTTTTCGATATCTGTGAGGGAAAAATATATTATATATTATACCATGTAAATGAATACTTGGTCAAGGGTGTCAACAACTGGTCTAATTATTATTTTTCTTCGAGGAAGTAAAGGAGCTAAAGGTAATTCTCTGATTTTCCAGGCATAAGCTCTAGTGATTCTTATGAAGTTATTTAACTCTTCGTGGGGAAGAGAACAAGGAATTTCAGGGTACATTTGTTCTTCGTCTTTGTGTTGAGGTGAGTTACTCGTATCAGGAGTACTCTCTGTATGTGGGTTTTGTTGAGAATGACTAGCCATGCATGCAGGTTGTTTTGAATATATAGGATTTCCATAATATATTATAAAAAATATTGTGATGCATTTATTCGTTCGACCCTCCTTCTAGCGCCAATTCTATTTAGGGGTCCAAGATCCCTTTAACTCAACAAAAGGAACCAAACCCGCTTAAGAGGTCCAATTAGACACGTAAGCATTTGATGAGTGGTAAGGTTCTCCAAATTTGTGATCTCGCTGGAATTATCGATGGGATTTAATCATGATTGATAGGTATGTCTTTTCTATGAAACCTTTCCTCAGGATATGCAATTCTCTTTTTGGTTATTTTCTAACATTTGTAACAAAAGAAAGATAGATATTAAACTAAATGGTAGAGGGAATTCAATTATGTGTCGAAGAAAGATGGGTTTTAGGATAACCTTTATACCTTAGTATGAATACGAAGAAGATCTAAACTACTTCAAACTAGTAATAATACCATTGTGACTTTTAGACATTCAACATCGTCTGAGATAACAGTTACATAAAGAACATATATATGTGACCAAAAGTTAGTGCACGAAAAGTAATTTTCAATGTTGTATTATCAATCACATGTTAACATAATTGATTTCTATTCATGAACTAGAATAAAAGAACTGTTGCAACATTATAAGATAACTTGAATAACAAATACATCAAATATTACTCAATACAACAAAAAATATTGAATTTGAAGACATACATAATCCCCCTTAGTCCAATCACATTTATGCCTCAGATGAAAGAAGTGCCTTTGGTTCTAAACATAACTTCTTAATTAAAATAACTTCCATAGAAATAATTCTCTTACAATATTCTAGAAAAAGTCTTTCTCTCCAAAACCATCAACCCTAGTCTGAAGGTTGATTCTCTTATTTTTAAAATAACCCTAAACTAAAAATAGATACTAAATTGTGTTAAGTCAAGAAAATGACACATGGCAAACTTTATCTACTTGTTCTCTTTTGCTTCTCTTGATATCATCTAGTCGTTTTACTGAAGTGAATTGTTTTTCTCATATTTTGAACATCTACAGAAGAGATCTTCACATGTATTTGCATATGGGAAATTGTGTTGATTCATAGGAGCTAAGAGGAACTCCTTCATATCAATTGCCCTTTCTTTGTATTTTATTAGTCTGACACTCAAGCGTTGTAAGACTGCGAGAGATTTAATCAGAGGCTCCATGAAATTATTCACTTGACCTGGGATCATGCTTGAAACCTACAAAATCTCTGTTTCATACACCTGGTCTTTCTCTACATGTCCCTTAACTATGTCACGTAAATCGGAGAAATCCTTCGGTGGGACAAACTATGAAAAATTGATATTCCTCATTTCGTGATTGATTTTCTCCTAGATTTTCTCACATTCTTCCCATATCTCCTGCATTTTTCTCTGGGGTTCCTGGACCATGCTTACCTAGTGTTCGACTTCCTTCCTTATTCAGACGATGATGTTGTCCATCAACACTCAGATGCCATTCTCTTCTATATCTCGACCCTTCTGCACTTCGCTGATGCAATCTATCCATTCTAAGGCTTGATGTACCTTCTCATACCATCGTTGCATGTATTTACAGGTTTCCAGCCCCATGAGGGTATCTTTTTGGAAATTAGTTATGCAAGCGGTGAATAGGTCTCTTTCCCATGTGAAATGTGCATACATCTCTTGGAACTCACACTTCAAGAGTACCACCACCTGTGTTGAATTTTGTTAATAATCTACTTCATGTTGTATATGGTCTAGTTATTTATTCATGGTGGCTACCTCCCTTTCATCTCTATTTTTATTATCTAAAGTGGCATCGGTTATGGCCATTCCCACTCCGATTAGCTCAGTCATATTATCACTTTCTGTGTCATGCAACATCTCATCTGTGGTTATGAAAACTGTGATATCGAGTGTAAGCTTCCTTTTATTGACTGTTATTCTAATCACATATTTCATTTTCCTGTCATAAGTAATTTCCTGTATATCGACGACTTCGTCTACTGGTTTAAGAATCTATTGATCTCCCCAGGACAAGGTATTGCCTAGGCTTCCCTCTGTATAGAGGTGTTCCATGGAAGGTTCTCTTAATTCCCTAGTATGGGAAATAGTTGTATGCTCTAGTGATTTGTCCTTCTTATGGTCCTCATCGACTGAAAAAGTCTTTGTCCTAGATGGGGAAGTAGGTGAAGGATCAACATTAGCCGAGAGTTCGACCATTGAGATGCCAATTTCTGTTTGCCCCATTCCTTCTTCTTGTTCACCAGTATCCAAGTCATTATTAAAGTTGTCATTTTGATGTTGTTTTCCCAATTGATTGAGAAATATAGTGTCAAGAATGATCCTAGCTACCAGGTCTCCTTCTTGAGAATTTGGAGTCAGATAATTAGAAGCTGGAGCATATGTTTCCCCTAGTTCCTCCTCCTGTGTGATTGACACCGAGGTTATGTGTGAGGCCTCTGAACCTTCCTCATCGTCATATATAATTATTAAATCTATGAGGAAAGTATTCATACATGTCCCACTTGATGTTCTCACTGACCTTAGTTGGGATGTAGTAGTCACCGACGACCTGCCTGTGGTGACATAGGGATAGGGTTTTCTTGATCAGCGGTCTCCTCTGGTGGAATTGCCTCTGAGCTATTTATCTATTCTTCATGATTACTTGTATCAGTCGGGTTAATCCACAAGGGTCCTATCAAATATTTAAGTGGGGGGTCTTCCCCTAATCTTTGCATAGCTCTTTCGACTTCTTCTAGTCAGAGTATCCCCCTTCTTCCTATCTCTACCACTTCCGATGCTCTATTTTATTCTCTTACCTTGAGGGCTTCTTGAGTTGTGTGATCTATTTTCTCAACTTGTTCAACCATAGTCATTTATTTGAATTTGGTCATATTAGGGTTATTCCTTCTATGGAGCACTTCCTCCTAGTACTGGGCTCCCTCAGTAAAGATCCCATCTTCAAATCTATCATGAGCATATGGCCAACATGAGGACATCTGCGATGCATGTTTGAGTACCAGGCCTTTTGGATAATTCTTGAAAAAATGGCTTGTGGGGAACTGAAACTCAAGTTTACTCAATCCTTCTTATTTCACCTATGTAGTGTCTTTTACCATGTAAAACTCAATATGAAAACCATAGGTTATGAAATCCCTCTTCTTATCCTTTACCAAATAGGCATTATAGCCTTGCAGAATGGTCTGATAATAAATTTATCCCACTATGAGACGATCTGGGACGTGAATGGGGAGTAGGTGTGGTGCACCAGTAGCCCCAAATACTCTGATATAAGTGCTTGTTTCTTCAAAATACTAGTGGCCCACTTTGGAAATCATCTATTTCGTTGTCATTAAAAGCCTTGCTAATTATTTTCTAAATATAATGAAGTGCACTCGGGCTATGAACTCATCAAATATCAGGGCGTAAAACTTTTTGTACCTATTTTCTCACAAAATGATGAAATGAACATGCATGGGTAGCTCAACAACATGCCATCTTAAATTCATACCTCTGAAAATGTTTTTCACGCAAACTATGTCCAACAGGTAAGATTCCATGTAGAAAACTTATGTTTCTCCATATTTTGGTGTCTGGGCCTATAGGATGTTGATACTCAGTTGCTTGGAAATGATGGCTCCCCAATTGAAACTACTCCCAAAGATTTCGATGATGTATGCTAAAGGCATCCATGCTTTTGAAAACTTTGAGCAATTCTTTTCCTCATATAATCGGAAAATTAAATCCATCAAATACATATAAGGCTCTTTGAGTTTTACCGTTTGGAAGCTTCTTATATTATTTCCACCATGAGGCTAGTAACCTGTCGGTGTCGTGGAACTCATAAAAAATGACCACAAATTTTGTATTCAGTATCTCTTCTGGGTCTCTGATTTTGTAGTATTTTTGTACCTCTATTGGAAGAAAGACACCAACACATTCACCCTCCTTATTATTAACCATGCATTTCATCGCATCTGTGTGGTTAATTATCCATCCTAGGGTTTCGATGCAGGGTAGAACTAGGGTCCGATAGGTTACCATATACATATATGATCGCCTAATGTTTAGGAAAACCTGGTCATCCAATATTCTGATGTCTAGGTCACTGTGAGGTGTAAACTCCAGGTAATATTCCTGATTGATTTTTTAAAAAATATCACCTCAATGTGGGGGAATTACTTTAGATCTAGTGCTCGCCTCTCTTTCCCCAAAAGTTGGAGGTTGGGTAAATTGTTTGTTAGTGGAAGTTTGGATAACTGACTCTATCTTTGAAACAAAATCAAGCTCCCTTGTGATCAACGGTGTCAACCCTTCTTTGATCTCCAATTATTTCATTTTGGTCATTCTTGGTGAGCGCCTAGTTGTCGGCTTTTGTGGAGGAATTTTCCTCTTCCTCACAGGAAATAACCTGAGCTTACTGGTAATTGAAGTGGCACAATAACTTGTTACCTATTCAATGCTCTCTCTTGCGCTTTCATCTGCTTGGGAGATCAGTGATTTGCAAATGGAATACTATTCTTAGGCACAAAATTTGCAAATTTAAAACATACCTACCTTGTCGCATCAAGTCTTAAATTCAAGAGTATATGTATGATTTATACAATCCATAATAGAATCCACATCATGCCCAGGGTTAAATGCAATGCAGTTTGGTGGCACAGGAGCATGTTACTTTTAGAGTTCATCGACAAATTCAAAATTTATTTTAAATTTGATCGGTGTGAAACGTCATGTTATCGGTTACATTAAGTTCTTAATTTTCTAACAAATCGCAAACCTCAACCTTCACTTAGATAGAGGGGTCTCCTAAAATCTCCCAAGTGTTCTTCGAACTTCAAAAGAACTAGTATGATCAGTATCAGGGATAAGCAGGATCACTAAATGGACA
Source organism: Picea mariana (assembly GCA_032191745.1). Taxonomy (NCBI): domain Eukaryota; kingdom Viridiplantae; phylum Streptophyta; class Pinopsida; order Pinales; family Pinaceae; genus Picea; species Picea mariana. The sequence continues at coordinate 66,058 of JASDQU010241369.1, forward strand.
ATGCAGATCAACCAGGATCGTTGGCGTCAGTGGATGAATACTCGATCTAAAACCAAAAATTCGGTGTTCTAGCAATCAGCCGGTAGTTAATGAGTGCATCGATATCGACGACTTATTTTTGACGTTGTTTCATTGGTTTCTCTAGGAAAAAGTTCTGATGCCGACCCGAAATGTCGTACAGTGCTGACGTGGAAGTATAGACATGACATGGGGGACATCTAAAGATGTTGTGGATAATCATAGAGCAATACAGACTATTTACGCAACCAATAATGTAGTGGTTAATTTGACCCCTTGGGCGTGAGAAACATTTCTTTTTGATGTCGGTGATTTTGTTTTTGACATATGTTCCCATGCCCTTTCTCCCTCTCCGCCTATGTTGATGATATATTGATGATCAACGATCGACGATTGTTGTTTCCTATGTTGACAATTCACCTTTCGATTTTCTCCAATGTCGATGATACATCGACGATTTGTGCAAAAACGTTTCACAGGCTAGGATTGTCGATCGATGCGTGGCCCTTTATAAAAAGAAATTCAAGATGTGTGAAAATTAGTCTAATGCCATGTTTACTTAGAGAAAAATGTCAAACTATTCAGCAAACTTCAAACCAAAATGAATGTGATCGATGATAAAACAAAACAAATATATAAACCATTGATCCCTACACAACTGACCCCATTCAGAAAATGACAAAGTGGTACCCAAAAAGAAAAGAAAAATTCTCAAAGACTCTTAGGGTGTGTTGAGCACTCAACACATCCTTTGATGGTGAAAGGGAAAGGGAAGATGATGATGATTCATGGTTTCTTGGACTCAAGATATATTTTCAATTGCATAACTACTCATCAAACCTAGAAGCCAAAATTCCCACCTACCATTTACGTGTGAAAGATGTTATGTGGTGGGACCAAATGGATTAAGTTGAGCATATTAATGCGAATGGGATCACTTGGAAGAAGTTCAAGAAGTATTTTCAGAAGGATTACCTCTCATAGCACTTATGTGACAAGAAAATGTAGGAGTTCTTTGAACTTAGGCTGGGAAGCACAACCATGGCAGAGTATGAGAATAAGTTCTTGTGGTTGTTAAAGTATGTAGGGTTCATAAATGATGAGAAGGTGAAAATACAAAGGTTTTTGAGTAGACTGCCATCGTTTTATAAAGAAAATATTCAGCATGATTATCCCAATACCTTGAATGATACCATTAGGAAGGATAAGTACCTGTATGATCAAGGTGAGGGTAGATAATCCATGCAGAAATCTTGGAAGGATTAAAAGAAAGAGAATTTTGATCAGAGGAAGAAGGGATTCAAACCTCCTTTCAACAGAAGTGAACTTAATAAGAATCATCAAGACCAGTATGCTAAGGATGAATCCAAGAAACAAGACTCCTTGGGAAAAGAGGAAGACCACCAATCCAATGTTGGGTATGCAAAGGAGATCACGTGTACAAGGATTTCCCACATAGAAAGGATAGAGTGAACTTCGTGCACATCATACACAGGGATAAAACAATAGAATACATGGTAAGTATTTATGTGGCCTTAGATGATCAACAAGGAGAGTATAAATACAATATGATCGTGGTGGAATGTAAGATCATAAATCAACCTGTTTCTATTTTAATTGATTCAGGAGCAAGTCATTGTTAAATTGATCCTAAAATAGTGGATAGTTTACATTTGGAGAAAGTGAGCTTGGAAAATCAAGTTTGGTTCATCTAGCCACCAGAACCGAAAGGAGAATCCATGATATGGTCATAGGTTGTTCCATAAGTCTTAATGGTGTGAATACTAGTGTTGATCTAAATATCATACCATTGAGGTCTTATGATATTCTAATTGGAATGGATTGGTTGGAAAAGCATCATGTTGTCCTAGATTGTCATAACAAGACATTTACATGTCATTATGAAGAAGGAAAACAAAGCACTATGAAAGGTGTTCCAAGACCCATCTCTATAAGAGATATTTTAGCCTTACATATGAAGAGGTGTTTCAGAAAAGGATGTCAATTCTATGCAGCCGATGTGGAGGATCCAGAAAAGACAAAAGGGACAAGCCTTGAATATTTCTCAGTACTACAAGAGTTTGAATATGTATTCCAAGAAATACCAGGGTTGCCTCCAACAAGGAAAATATATTTCTCTATTGATTTAGTGCCAGGAGCTACCCTGGTGTCAAAAACACCTTACAGAATGAGTACACCAGAGTTAAAAAAATTACAAATTCACTTGGAATAATTATTGAAGAAAGGATACATACATCCAAATTTTTCACCTTTGGGAGCACCAATACTATTTTTCAAAAATAAAGATGGAACTTCGAGGCCGTGTATTGAATTTCAACAGCTAAATAAGTCAACTATAAAAAACAAGTATCCTCTACCCATAATTGATGACCTCTTTGATCAACTAAAAGGAGCAAAGATATTTCCAAAGATAGACTTGAGGTCAGGGTACCATCAGGTATAAGAGGTCAGGGTACCATCAAAGAATAAGAAATTCATAAGACAACCTTTAGAACGAGGTATGAGCATTATGAATTTGTAGTGGTTTCATTTGGATTGTCCAATGCACCAACTATGTTTATGTGCTTAATGAATGGCATATTCAGAAATTTCTTGGATGACATACTTGTCTATTCTAAGTCAGAGGAAGAGCATGAACATGACCTAATATTGGTATTGAAAGTTTTGAGGGAACAACAACTATACGCCAAAATGAGTAAGTGTTCTTTTTAACATGAACAGATCCATTACTTGGTGCACATTATTTCAGAACAAGGTATAGCAGTAGACCTAGATAAGATTGAAGCCATTAGAGGATGGCCAGTGGCCATGAATGTTTCAGAAGTCAGATATTTTATGGGGTTAGTTGGTTACTACAAAAGATTTATAGCAGGGTTCTATAAGATTTCTCATCCCATCATTTCTTTGCAAAAGAAGGGAATTAAATTTGAATGGACATCTGAGTGTGAAGAGAACTTTAATCTATTGAATGAATTACTTACCAATGCACCTATTTTAAATATTGTTGACCCAAATGAAAGCTTTGTGGTATGTACAGATGCATGCAAAGAAGGACTTGGTGGAGTCCTCGCTCAAAATGGACATGTCATTGGTTATGAGTCTAGAAAGATTAAAGAACATGAGAGGAACTATGCCACGCATGACTTCGAACTTGCTTCCATTGTTCACGTATTGAATATGTGGAGGAATTATGTCACGGGGAAGAGATTTGAACTAAGAATAGACCATTGTGGTCTAAAATTTATTTTTGAACAACCAACTTTGAATGCCAGGAAAACAAGATGTCTGGAATTTTCAAGTGAATACAAATTTGATATCAATCATATCAAAGGAAAAGAAAATAAAGTTGTTGATGCACTTAGTATAAGAATACATCTCATGCATGCTACAACTGTTAGTATGAATCAATCAGATTTAGAGAGAAAACTTTTAGATGTTGTTGTCACATATCAACATTACCTATAGGTAAAAGAAAGCTTACAAAAAGAAGACGTACCATAGAAAATGAAAGAGTATGAGGTGAAGGAAGATAGATTACTTATGCATAAAAATAGAGTTTATGTTGCTAGTTTCAGAGAAATCAGGAATTTGGTATCAAAGGAAATGCATAATGTTCCATATGCTGGACATTCCGGTTACTAGAAAACAATTGCAGTAGTGAGAAGACAATTCTTTTGGCCAAGAATGAAAAGGGATGTTGTTTATTACATCACTAGATGTATGGAATGTCAGAGAGTGAAGGTTCAACATAGGCACCCAATGATTTTGCTGCAACCCTTACCAATTCCAGAGAAGAAATGGGAAGTGGTAACCATTGATTTTATAACAAAATTGCCCAGGACAACAAGACAACATGATTCAATCATGGTAGTGGTTGATAAATTAACAAAGGTTGCTCATTTTATTCATGTAAAAACAACTCATAAAACAACTAATATTGCAGAAATTTACATGAAAGAGATTGCTAAATTGCATGGGATACCTAGGGAAATTGTCTCGGACAAAGACATAAAGTTTACTTCAAATTTCTAGAGGGGATTATTTAAAGGATTTGGTACAAATTTGAACTTTAGCACAACATACCATCCACAGTCGGATGGGTAGACATAGAGAGTCAACCGAATAATTGATGACATGTTGAGAATGTATGTGATGGATAAGCCATCTAAGTGGGAAGGTTACTAGCACTTGGTTGAGTTTTCCTATAATAATGGGTATCAAGCTTCATTGAAAATGATCCCATTTGAAGCTTTTTATGGTAGGAAATGAAATACGCCAGTGAGTTGGCACAACCCAGTAGACAAAGTGGTACTTGTCCTAGAATTTCTCAAGGATATGGAAGACCAGATGGTTAAGATTAAGTAGAATTTAAAGGCAACTCAAGATAGACACAAAGATTATGCAGATAATAACATGACAGCTAGAGAATTTAAAGTGGGGGATCATGTGATTTTAAAGTGAAGCCTAAGAAGAGATGTTTGAATTTGGGTAGTTGCACAAAGCCAACAACGAGAATTTGTGGTCCATTTGAGATATTGGACAGAATAGGTCCAGTTGCATACATTCCTGCATTGCCTACTTCCATGAATGTGCATAATGTATTTCATGTCTCTTTGATAAAAAACTATGTGCATGATCCTAACCATGTTATTGATTGGAATTTTATTCAGGTATAGACAAAGGAATACTTTCAGATCCAGCCAACACGAATATTGGACAAAAAGGTCAAAATGATCTAGAATCAATTTATAGATATGGTAGAAGTCCAGTGGACCTACTATGGTCTTGAAGATGCTACCCGGGAGCATGAAGATGCCATGCAGGTAGAGTACCCGCGGCTTTTTGAAAAAAAAATAGATTATGTTCTTTGTTTTGTATATGCACTGAGGGCAGTGCCAAAATGAGGGGGAGGGGATGTAACACCCCGAGTTTTAAGCCCTGTATTAAATAATGTATTTTGTTAAGTTATGAAAGGCTCGAGTGCCTAAGAAATTGAAAGAGGTGAGTGTGCCTAGAAAATGTAATGTTTTGACATTATTAATAATAAATACATAGTTGGTTGTAAGATGGACAAGGACAAAAGAGATAGGGGGATATGATTCCACAAGAGAGGGGGATTAAGGGGCTAAGTAATTATTTTATATTTTATTTACCCATTTTGGTTAATGGAGAATAACAGTTATGTGGGCTTCTTGGGAGGAAGGCCAAGTGGTTCCTTGATTCCAAGAATTACATTCTCACTCATGTTCTCATTCTTGTTCTTCTACCGGTTGCTTCATTAATTCACGCATGTTTCTCTCTTGCACTCAGTCACCCAATTTCTCACTTTTCACACTTTTCATTAGGATTTCACTCCATTCTTTCTTTCATCCGCTCGTCTTTCCTGATTCGTGTCTTGGATTGGGAAAGGAAAATGAATTGTTGAAGAAAAACCATGGTATGGTTGGTTTTAGATATTGTTGGTGTAATCCAACCATGAATCAAGACTTGCATGTCTAAGATTCTTTGTTATGTACCCATTCTTTCTCACAACTGCGAGTTCTGAGAGTCCCATCATGGAGATTCAAGACCAACTACACTGGAGCCATGGAAGGAGATGGACAACCTGAGGGACTATGTGGCAGAGAAGGGGGGGTACATTCTCTTAGGTTGTGAAGGATGAGTAGAAGAGAGATGGGTACTTGCATCGTTGTGGGTATTTGGAAGCCTATGAGAGCTTGAGTGTTGACTGGTTTGGGAAGCTGAGTGACACTCTGGAACCGTTCTTATGGATTCATAACCCTGACTCAGGGGTGACATTACTGTTGAGAGTTGGAACAATAATGTATACAGTTGGGTGGAACGTCCTTGGTCTATAGCTAGTTGGTGTCTTGTTTTAGAAAAGATAAGTTCTCTTTGTTATGGTTATTTACCTGTGTATCTTTATTTCCATTGTTTATTTAATTATCTATGAATTCTGCATCTATAATATGTATGCTTGTTGGTTATTGTTGTGCATGTCACATGGTTCATTTCTTTTATGTTTAGCATGAATCTTGATCAATGCATGTGAATATTTCATACATCCCTTTTATTTAAATTTAGATTAGAGGTTGAATTAGTCCAGAAGGAGACTTGAAGTTAGCATGCCCAAATTGTGGGTGGTTGGGTACATACAAAGATGAATAATAGTTGAGAATGAGAGTTTTATTATGAAGAGGGTTTGTTTTTCCTACACCCATTAATTCCAGCCAAGCCAAGTTTAAACAGACTTTTGTTTTGAAACTTTCGACATGCCTGGAGTTTTTATGTCATAATATTTTGATGCATGTGATGCATATTCGGTTTGATCATTTGGATAAATTAGTTGTTTTTACAAACTGAAGCTTCGAGTTCGAATTTGGATTTATTGATTGAATAATTAATTGATGAGGACCAAACATAGGTTTTATGATGAAGTTGGCATTTGAAACCTTTGATAAGAAGTCGATATATGATGAAGTTGGTTGTTTGAATAACAAGAGTTATGTTTGGTCTTTGTTGGGATTTATGTTTGATGGTTTGTATTGTGGAATAATATCGAAATTTATAAATTAATTGCAGAAATGGTAGCACTGTGTAATTGAGGAAAATCGTGAAAAATCGTGTAAAGATATTGAATAGAAATGAAGAAATCGTGATTGTTGGGCATAGTATGATGAATAAAAGATAATAAATATTTTATATAAATACTTTGGGTGTCAACATAATTCTTTATTAGGACATTGTGCAAGTTAAGAGTTTGAATACAAAATTTTGTTATGGCATAATGGATTATGATGAGTTGCAGATTGATGCATATTTAAAACCCTGAGATTGCATGTGGTTATAATTATTCTTATCATAAATGATTGAGGATAATGATGATAATAAACTATGTGATTAATGCATGTTTATTTTGCATTCCCATATCATAAGTAACACTTTTTGCTCATTACAATCCCAGTTCATTTTCCCAAGTTCCCCCTTTATTCCCATGCTTTAATTATAATTGTGTAAAAATTTGAATTGCAAAATTAAATTGATCATGAGAGAAGAATTTAAATTGTTTAGGGTTAAATCTCCTTTATAGCTGAGATAATGAGGTTTAAATTGGGTGCACTTGATCATAACGAGTTAAGGAAGATGGCCATCGTAGTGAAAAATCCATTTTTCATTCCTATCATTCTTACCATTTTCTGCTCATTACAAATCCTTCCATTTAATCCCAAAGACCTTTTCAAATCCCTATTCTAAGTTATTGCTAGCTTTGAGAGCATGAATTGCATGATGATTGCTTGCATATGTATTGTTATGAATAGAGCCATGTTTAAATTATTTCATTGCAAAGTTCTGGATGAATGATTAGTTGAACTTTGTTTCTGATTAGTGTATATTTATATCAATATGAGTTTTTTCAGCAGGGGAAGTCACGGAAGGAGAGGAAACAATAGAGGAAGAGGACTAGGTCCTTGGCAAAGTGGTAATAAGATGCTATGGTTTTCTACATATTTTGATGCAGATTCAGAAGAATTCAATCGGTTTCCACAGAGAGGTTTCCTCAACTTAGCTGGCCAACAAGCCTAGACCTCCACTTATACTTGAGAACCCTCATCCAAGTATGGGTAATCCAGTCCCAGACCATGTTTCTGCTCCGTTAATTAGACCAGAACATGTTGGATGGGAAAATTTTGTACATCCTCTTTGGGGACAGTCACAAGGTTAGCCAAATATTGATCACCCTCAATAGTCTCGTTTCCATGCCTATCCTACTTCTCCTTTCTTGCATCCACAACCTATATCCCAAGCCTCACATGCTCATCATGCCAAGGAGAATATAATTGAGATTGAGGATAGTCCAGAGAAGGATAAAGTAGTAGTAGTTGAGTCAAATTCATCACTGGATTCATCACATTTAGTCACTTCACATGCGTAGGGAAATGCTAAGAAATATGCTAAGGCAGGTTCATCAGTTGGGAGAAATGAAAGGGATGAAAGTAGTCATAGCAAGAGATGGGTAGCCTCTCACAACAAATATGGTTTTTCATGATTTTGTTGGTTTATTTTAGTATCTGTGTATAAAATTATTCACACTTTATCTGGGGACAACTCTTACTCTAACAATTCTACATTTTGGACAATCTTATGATTATTATGCTTCATGTTTTGGACATATTTACGTAATGGTTAAATTTTGGTAAAATTAATGATTTCCACATGGAGTGACAAGGGTGTTTTATTCCATGTTATGCATATTAATGACATGGTTTGTATGATGTGGCAATATGATGTGTCTTGAATCTAAGGTGTACGTTACAAGGAGGAAATGGTTCATTAATTGGTATAAAACAAATAGGGAGTCCCGACTTATTAGTTTTATTTATTACCCTTATCATATTATTGTTATTATTTTTTATTATTTTACTTGAAAATCTCGTATTAACTAAATAATTGTTAGTTAATGAGTTAACTAAAAGTGGTTGAATGATTCAACCACCTTGGAGATGTTTAAAGGAGTAAGCTAGACAAAGTAAAATGAAAAACATTGCTTCGATAAGTTCTGCTCTTACTTTCAAGTGAGATTTCATTAATACTTCATTCATCTCTGATTTGTAAGATAAGACACTTCTTGTGATAGCAGGGTCTATTGAAGGTGATGAAAAGCTAGGACCAAGGAGCATTGAATTCTAATATGCTTCTTGGTTGATTTTTTGTTTGATAGTTTGTAGACTCCTTTTTGTTTATAGATTAGTTTCTCAGTACTAAATATGATTCTTGTGTAGAGTCATAACAGAGTGCAAGATGTGGCTATTGAATTATCATTCTTGGTCTGATTTGAAGGCAAATGTGGCCTATGTGTGTGTTACCTTAAGTTGCCAAAATTTCATTTGGTCCATACTTTAAAGGTATGTGAAGTTTATTGGCTATTACAAAATGAATGAATAAAATCATTGATGGTTTTGCAACTCTCTTAGTCTTTCTTATTTCTATCATATTATGTTATTTTGCTTGTTTAAATTATTATCTAAAAAAAATAGACTTCTTTATTTTAGTTTGCATTTGATAAATGATAAAAATACAACAACTGGATTTTAAGTAAATAGCTTAAAGGTTAACTGAATTTGTAATAAGTCTATAAATTAGGTTAATAATCTCTCCTATCTTGTCTTAGCAAAACAAGATTTGAAAAAAATGTTGTGAGAAGGACTTCCATTTATTTTACTCAACACCTTATTTATTGGTGGCTTGGACTGGTTGTCTCGGGGTTGTCCATCCTTGCTCTTTTTTTTCTTTGGGAGTTAGGGCCACCTTTACCATGCATATGCTACGATGGGTTTGGAGAGATGAAATACCGTTTATTATTTTGATTCAACTTTTTCTCGATCTTGAAAGAATATTGGTAATCACCTCCTAGTGAGGAGATGTATAGGAACTCCATATTTTTTTAGATGTACCTATGTAGTCCATTGCGGTACATTAGGACCAGGTGCTTCTTATAGAAATTTTTTCTCCACTCTATGCATCATGCTTTGATGGCCCTCCATTTCGCTATGTAGAATCATTTCCCCATTTTTCTCAATCCAAAGTCAAAAATTCAATTTTTTGTACGTATATGCGGGGCTATGGTTGTACAACTTGCATATACACATGTTTCTCGATTACAACCCATGTTCATCGAGTTTTATGCTCAAAATTAAAAAATATCTCAGGTTTTCCATACCAAGTCATGGGATGTAGAACCCTTGGCCTTTCATATGCTAGAAATGCTCTGATTCGACCCTTCTATTCCATTTGAAGGCTATAAATTCAGCCATATACAAGCCTTTAAGAAGAAGAAGAAGAGAGAACGTACATTCTAGAGAAATGTTTCCTTATATTACATCCTTGAGTATACATCCCTTTTTCCTTTAAGTTTGAACTTTCCTTATGTTCATCCCCCAATCTCTCCCTATATTGTGAACGAGGAACCCAATTACTCCTAGAACTTGTGAGCTTTCCTTGTGGAGGATTGAAGTGGTGAAAGCCTAGGTGGAGGGACTTGTTTTCTCGATTTTGATGAATTGCTGACATAGGAGGTTGTCACCTATGTACTCCTGTTGATTATATTAATAGAAATACTTGTTTATCATCCAATTACATATTGCAAATGTTTACATTATTTTCCATGGGTAGATTTGTTATACATGTTAATGGATTATGCTAGTTTATATGCTAACATTTCATATATTTTCTATATGCTTGCATATATTCTATGTTTAGGACAAGTTGCAGGTATCAAGCATTGGATTGTGAACTCAATGATGGTCTTATACCAATGTCCGGGCGATGCAGGATTCTAGCCTTATCTTTGTTTGGATTTCCATTTATCTAGAATATTTGAGATTTGAGTTGATTTCTGGGTGTCGTTTCGTCTATTTTGGTCCTACCCCAAGCCACAGAGAGTTATTATTTGTAACAAAATTGGCAACTTTGTTGGGGAATTTCTCCTTTTTGTGGTTAGTTGGTGATTTTTCTCTTTAATTGCTCTATGTTTTCCTAAGTTTCTGTGTCTCTTGTTGCTTAACAACATCTACATTACTTTATATCTGAGTTGCTTGGCCTAGTCTTTACCCAATAATTGTTTTTCTTGTCATACATGGATTTTTCCTGAACAATCACATACATACGTGTGTTGTTTGTGTTTAGGCAGCGTACATTCCCTTATGTTCCCTAAACAATTACGTACATATTTTTCTAAGAATTTCTGTCTTAGTGTGGTGTTTGTTGGGTGGGATCTATTTGTTTTTGAGTCTTCTTGGGTCTCTGTCTGGCCTGTTGAGTGCTTGCAGTGTGATAGGAAGTTGTGTTATTGTTAATTTTTTTGGCAAAATTGTTTCTTGTCATCTTTCTCATTTTTATTCCTTGCATTATGGGTTGAGTAGTAGCTTCTTGGTGTCCTTCTTGGCTTGTATTTTTGTGCTTGCAGTCGGGTCTTTTTGAGAGGTTGTTTATCCATTCCTTGCATTTTTATTCCCTTATATTGAAAATACAGAAAAAAAATTTGCATTTCACTTGAAGCATTTGACATTTTGTCTAGATTTCATTAGTCTTGGAATTTTAGGAAAGATTGCATTGTCATTGAAATTGAAGAGACTGCATCTTGTGCACAACATTTAGAAGCATACCATTCCTTTTGAAAAACAATTAGAACAATACTAAGCAATTTTTTTACATGCATTTCATTTTATGATGAACCATTAAAATTAACACGCAATAATTAAAATTGATTAGAATGATTTTATTTTTTAGGGTACACAAACAAGTTTAGGATTTAAGACCTTGGAATAAGATTTTGTGAGTAAATTTATCAAAGGCTACAAAATACAACATTGATGTCTATCTAGGGAATCATGAAACCCATTATGTAATTGGTGTCGTCGAGAGGCTCCACTAACACCAGAGTTAAGCATGAGGTCACATGATATTGGTTGCAGAGATAGCCCTCTAATACCTTCCTAGTGTCAGATATATTTTTGGGGTTCTATTTGTATTTTGAGGTTTCTCTAGTGCCTTTACCTCTATGAGAGGCGATGCTTTTGAGGCCTCAAGATTTTCTACCCTATCCATACATTGGAACAAAATAGTTACTGCTATCCTAAGAATTGGTTATACCATGGTGACCTTAGTTGCATGACCTAGGTATCCACACATGTTACTTGCAAAGGTTATTCTGCAGGTGCCCTGAGTCAAATATGGATTGAACAAAACACAAAATTTATGGATGATTTTCTCTCCAAAGGGATCTGACTAATTGCACTGTGAAACCCATGAGGGTCCTTATAATTGATTATGTCACCTCCACTCTATTGTTCAACAGTCTCATCCCCTCTTGGGAGAGGCATTCCTTCTTTAGATCGATAGGTCCCTTTCAATCATCCTATCATGTTTGTGTGCATTGAACTCTAGTTTCATTTAGGCATGTTCTCTTTCTATATTATCTAGCCTTAGGATTTATAATTGTGTCACACGTTTTGGGTCATCGTGGAGTGAAACCATCCTCCCTGTCAGTCACACCAACTATTGAATCAATTACCATAGTTTGGTATAATACCAAAACCACCTCCTAAAAGGTGTAGAGTTAATAAACATGGTACATACATCTCCACCACTCAGACTCAGGATCATACCATCATGAGCAATGATTCAGATATGAGTATTGATTCGAATCCAACTAATTCTATTGTCAGTGGAGTCCCCACAACTCCCTCATTGTAACTTACTTGGATTTCAGGGACTCCCTCAATTAGTGATACCCACTCCATGAGGGTGGATCCCTTTATATTCTTGAATGGCATGACTTTGTCATTTTGAATCTCTATTTCCCTTGGCAACTTTTCGACTAGGATGCCTAGTTACAGTGTTCAATTGATGCCTATGGCCTATAATTCTTTCTCTTTTGGTATATCGAATATGACTCCACACATGTCATATAATGTCAACACTAGTTTTAGGCTCCAGGGCATGCCGAATCCTTATAATCCTTTCCCGTTCTTTAGGGGTCACATCCCTCAGTATTTTCCCATGATAGGGGGTTGGAATCCTCCTGCCTCCAGACCCAATCCTAGTTACAATTTTCAAGGATGGAATGGAAAAATGGGCAGTTTTTATACTTGATATATCTCTCTCGTCTATCATTCATCCACAATTCCTATTCCATCAAATTATTTTTTGATGGAAAATCCTCCTCCCACCTTTGGTATTACACCAAGGGGAAATGTATATCCTCACATGGGTAATTTGTATCATATCGCTCTTCCCTCACAAGCATTCCCATCTGGGATGAATCATTCAAATCCTTTCATGAAGCCAACCTCTTCTAGTCATGTGGGGGATTCACCATCAACCTATGCAAGTCATGTTAGAGATTAGAAACAAACCATTGCAAGTCATGTTGGGGGCACAAATCTAGTCACTCCTAGTCATACTAGAAAAAAATCAGTGACCTCTGGAAGACATGTTGGATATAAGCTACTAGACTTTGCAAGTCATGCTAGGAGCATGTCACCGACAACTACAAGTCATGCTGAGGGAATTAATATGATTGAGACACCTATACGTATATGATGTAAGCCAAAGTTCCTTTGTACACTTTGCAAAGGATATCACCTAACTCATTTGTGCCCTACTATTTTTATGGTACGAGAGGCGTGGTCCTTGTCTGATGGCCCTTCTATTTCTGATTCATCTTTGGTTGATGAAGCGGTCATGCCGATACAATATTCATTCAAAACCACTCTTGTTTTGGGGGTTCATGTGTCTCCTAACCATGTTGTCTTGCATCCTATTCAACCAATAGTTGAAGAAATGGTCATGTCGATGCAGTCTTCGGCCGATCCCACTCTTCTTTTGGGGAGTGATGTGTCTTTCGACCATGTCCTTAACAATTCTAGTTTAGTACCTTCTGAACAAGGGGGAATTCCACTCTCTTCGAGTATGATCCCTCCAAGTCCTAGGATGGTTTCCTTTGATTGGAATGATATTGTAGAGCCTCGCCTTCCTTCTTTTTCACCCTTCTAGATAATGGTTTGAGTTAATAAAATAGGCATTCATCGATGCATTGTAGATGAAGGATCCTCTGCAGGTATTTTATCGTCCTTGGCTTGGAAAAAATTGTGTTCTCCCAAGATTTTGTTAGCTACTAGTGAGATACTAGCTTTCAACAGAAGACTTGCACGAAAGATCTTACCTACCCCTATGGGCCCAAGTAATCTAGCGTTTCCTCCTGAGTATGATCTTTTTCTTTGTAAGACCTTGATCCCTAGTATTTATGAGTGGTTGAGCCCATGTTTCATTGATTTTGAGTTTCCTTCAGATGAGGCTATCCTTGAAGATATGATTATGTATTTTTGACCTCTTCCTGAACTAGATACTTTACACTTTGGTTACCAAAGAAGCCCTTGGACTGAGCCTAGCAATGGGCTGTACCTGGGAACCATAAATGATTGAGGATAAGGATGAGCATAAACTCTATAATTAATGCATGTTTATTTTACATTCCCCTATCATAAGTAACACTTTTCGCTCATTACAATCCTAGTTCATTTCCCCAAGTTCCCCTTGTATTCCCATGCTTTAATTATAATTGTATAAAAATTTGAATTTCAGAATAAAATTTATCATGAGAGAAGTATTTAACTTGTTCAGGGTTAAATACCCTATATAGATGAGATAATGAGGTTTAAATTAGGTTCACTTGATAATAAGGAGTTAAGGAATATGGCCATGGTAGTGAACAATCCATTTTTCATTCATTTCATACTTACAATTTTCTGCTCATTACAAATCCTGTCATTTAATCCCAAAGCCATTTTCAAATCCATGTTCTAGGTGATTTCTATCATTGAGAGCATGAATTTCATGATGATTGATTGCATATGTATTGTTATGAATAGAGCCATGTTTAAATTATTTCGTTAATTTTTTTTGGATGAATGATTAGTTGAACTTTGTTTATGATTTGTGTATATTTATATCAGTATGATTTTTTTCAGCAGGGGGAGTCATGGTAGGAGAGGAAAAAATAGAGGTAGAGGACTAGGTTCTTGGCAAAGGGGTAGTAAGAGGCTCTGATTTTTTATACATTTTGATGCATATTCAGAAGAATTCAATCAATTTCCACATATAGGTTTCCTCAACTTCGCTAGCCAACAAGCCTATAGACCTCCACTTCTACCTAAGAACCCTTGTCCAAGTATCGATAATCCACTCCCAAACCATGTTTCTTCTCCCTTAGTTAGACCAGAACATGATGGCTGGAAAAATGTTGTACATCCTCTTTCTGGACAGTCACATGGTTGGCCAAATATTGATCACCCTCAATGACGTCCTTTCCATGCCTATACTACTTCTCCTTCCTTGCATCAACAACCTATATCCCAAGTCTCACATTCCCATCATGCCAAGGATAAGATCACTGTGCCTGAGGACAGTCCAGAGAAGGATAAAGTAGTAGAATCTGAGTCAGTTTCATCACATGAGTCATCACATTCAGTCACTTCACATGTGCAGGGAAATGATTAGAAATATGCTAAGGAAAGTTCATCAGTTGGGAGAAATGAAAGGGATGAAAGTAGCCATAGCAAGAGAAGGGTAGCCTCTCACAAAAAATATGGTTTTTCATGATTTTGTTGGTTTATTTTAGTATCTTTGTATAAAATTATTTGCACTTTATCTATGGACAACTCATGCTCTGAAAATTCTATATTAAAAAAATATTACTCCCCTTGTGAATGTTTTTTGTATTTTGATTCCTCTGAGATCACTTTGTTTTACTCTTTATCTCTCCCCCTTTGACAACAATGACAGCGGGGATATTCCTTTTCTCTTTCCTTGATATGATGCTCCCCCTGAGGTGGTTCTTCCTCTGTTTTTGCGCTATTTGTTTTTGGACTTTCTTTTACTGTTTATCTCTCCCTCATAGTCCTTTGATTCATGATACTTAGGCTATAATCCTCTTCTAACTAGGCTGATGCACTCCATATTATTAATCATGTTTTCCCTTCCTTCTTTCTTTTATTCATATTTTTGTTGAGGGGAATTTTAATACTTCATGAAAATAACATTGGAAAACTTCCAAGATTTTGATTGCTCAATTATTCCGGTTGATATGCCATTGAAGATTCATCATTATCATCACTGTTTTGTGTAATTGAAACTTCTTCATTTTCTTCTTTGGGATTTTCTGTTTGCATTTTTCTTTAGGATATCAAAATATCTATAGCTGTGTCATATTCTTCTTTCTTGAGCTCGATCCAATTTATGTGCAAAACATTGCTTTTCACATTCCTTATTAGGATTTTCACTCATCATTTCTTTATTATCAACCTCATCAATTTTAGGTGTAATATCTTCATTTTCTTGGAGATTTGTATTTTCTGAATCTTTGTAGCTTTGTTCTGGTCTCTTTCTCTAAATCTTTCCATGAAGCACTCTATTTGTTGGACCTTTCCTTTCTAAATTTTTCTTTTGAGATTTTTCCTTTCCTCTTTTCTTACAAACTTCAACAGCTTTCCTTTCTAAATTGTATGGATTATTCTTCATGGGTATACTTCTTGATTTTCTACAGTTTTGGGATTTGTTTCCAAACTTACAACAGTTGTAGCATCTCATTGTATGAAAAAACTTTTTTGTGTGCCCAATATAGTTGCATATCCAACATCTCATTAAGTTATAGGACCTTCCCGAATTTTTCTTTTCAGGAATCTTGCACTCCAATGCTTTGTGACCAAGTTATAACAAGAAAGCAACAATCATTGAAGTTGTTTCCATAATTGAGTTTGTTGTGACATGATAAGCCTGTATTTTGATATGTTTCTTGTTTTTTAATTTTATAGCTTCCTTCCTTGACAAAGTTCATGGTTTGTTTTAATTTTGTGACTATACCTTTTTCCTTTTAGGAGTATGATCCTTTATCATGTTTTTGAATGTTGTTCCATTTTCCACCTTCTTCTTTCTTATTGTATCCAAGACCTATTTTGTCATCAGTTGGTCTTTAACTGTTCTAGATCCTATCTAGGATAACTGAGTTGTTTTGGAATTTTTCAGTTACTTTTGTCTTTTCATTCTTATTTTTGAGGTTGATAACTTCCAATTCCAACATGTGACATGGTTCTTCCTTTTTAGTCAACTGGATATTCAAGGCTTCTTCTCTTTCCTTAGCTTCTTCAAGTTGAGTCTTTAGATTGATGACCATTTAATTTGTATCATCCAAGACTTCTATGCAATTATTGGTTTTGTCATATGTATTCAACTCTTTTACTTATTTTTTTAGGTAAACAACTTCAACCTTCAATATTTTGATTTCTTCCTTGTTTTCTAGCCGAATCCTTTTGAGTTTGATCACTTGAAATTCCAACACATGGCACAATTCTTCCTTTTTAGTCAACTGGATCTTTAAAGCTTCTTTTCTTTCCTTAGCTTCTTAAAGTCAAGTCTTTATATTGATGACCATTTATTTTTCTCATCCAAGACTTCTGTGCATTTATTAGTTTTTTCATATGTCTTCAAGTCTTCTATTTCTTTTGTTAGATCAACAACTTCATTCTTCAATCTTTTGATTTCTTCCTTGTTTTCTAGCTGAATCGTTTTGAGGCTGATGACTTATAACTCCAATGTGTGGCACGATTCTTCCTTTTTAGTCAACTGGCTCTTCAAGGTTTCTTCAATTTATTTATATTCCTCAAGTTGAGGCTTTGGAGTGTTGACCAATTCTTTTGTTTCTTATAATTATTTTTTGCATTTATTGAGTTTGTCATACGTCTTGAATTTGTTCATTTCTTTTGTTAGATTAGCAACTTCAATATTCAATATTTTGATCTCTTCTTCTTTGTATTCTAGCAAAGTATTTTGTTCATGCTCTACATGGTTGTTAGATTGATCTAACTATTGTAGTAACACCATATATTTCTTTTGAAGATTCTCCAACTCTTCTAAAGCGCATATAACTGTGTATTCAAGTTGGTCAAGAACCTCCGTAGTAAATTAAATATATAGAAAATTTCATGGTTCCAAACTAATCACTTCTAATGTAGCTACAACATCGGTCTTAAAAGATAATAGTTTTTATTTAGTGAATACTGAGGTATTCATCAATTCCTAGATGTAGTAGTCTTCTTTGTTGATGACTGGGGTATGCATCAATTCTTTGATGGAATTGTCCTCTTCTTTGTTTTGTTCTTCAATTTTATTGGAATTCGCTTTTTCTATGTCTTGTTCTTTATTCTGATATGAATTCTCCTTTTCTATGTCTTGTCCTTTATTTTCATAAGAATTATCTAGCTGGAGACATAGTACTTTAGTAGAGGTGCAGTGTCCTATATTTTATTTGACTTGGTCTGATATTCCATTATGGATTTCCTTTAATGCTATTGACTTATTTTTCTTTACTTCTTTTGCAATTTTGGATTTTTTATTTGAGGTAGTTGAGTAACAAGGTTTAGATACTACTGAGTCACAAATGCCATATCCTCTTGAATTCACATACCTTTTCATTCTCCCCTCCATGAAGATTAGTTTGTTCCATCAAATAAGTCGACCTTGATCCTTTCTCCTTGAATTTAGTTAGTCGAATCGACTTAAGGTTTGATTGGTCGAGAGAATTGTTTCCGACTTGAATTAAGGTTTGACTGGTTGAGACAATTGTTTCCGACTCGACTTAAGGCTTGACTTATCGAAACTTTTCTTCTTGAGACTTTCATACCATAATTTGTGACTCTTTTACTTGTATGGATTCATATTTGATTCTCCATTTACCCTTTTTTTTTAGAGAATTTATTCTTTTGTGCATGGATGTTAATAAAAAATTCCACCAAAGACCATATTTCCACTAGGATGAGTGCATCAAGTTCATACAATATATTAGTCAATAATATGTTTCTACTGATATTCAAGTCACCTTCATAACATTCTTTCCAATATTGGCAATGCTTGACATTCAAGTCACCTTCATAACATTATGTCCAATATTGACAATGCTTGACATTCAGGTCACCTTCATAACAATATGTCCAATATTGAAAATGCTTCTCAAACCAATCAATCAATGATACTTCACCTATCTATCAAGGTTGACATCAATGACAACCAAATTGCCAACACAGAGTTATTGAATGTAACAGTCTATTGATGAGTATAATCAATAAAGAAATGACAAATATATGATTCCTAATCTTGTGTTGTATGTATTTTATATGTTTCCTTATGAGTTATGTCTGAATGTGTCATAGACATATTTATCTTATGGTTAAACATGGTGCAATATTCCTAATTTTTACAACAATGAAGTATCTAGAATAACATGATAGTATGAAGTTGAATCACTAAGTAGTTAATAAGGAAAAAGGACAGAATCTCGCGCACAGGAACTATTAAGAAGAATGAACAAGTTAACCACCTCCCATTGTCTCAATACTGCAGAAACCTGGTTCTCAAAGTCCCAATAGATACCTCGGGTGAGACTTCATATGTGCAAGCAGGTGATGCCGAAAGGGCCAGTGTCTAGTGGGTTTTTTTGGTTAAATATAGATCAAACCTAGGGTCTTACAACCTACGTACAACACCAACAAATGTTTCTATTTCCAGGACCTGTAATTTGCGATTAAGGGAATGTTTTGGAGGCCGACTAAGAAGGAGATCTCATAGTGGTTGTAAATAAAGGAATGATAGTTTTCACATCAAGAGAACATGAACCCTTAGATGAGTAATAAGAAATGGATGCAAACGTATGTGTACACAAATCTGTATGAAATTTTCTTTGGTGAATTTCCAATTATTCTAACTAAGTGGCTAGAAACATTAGTGGATAAAACTGGAAGGTTCAGGGCCACAACGCTGAGAAATTGGAATCCTGAATTGGTAAGACAACTAAATTTTGTAAGTAACCCACCTACTAGTGCAGTGAATATTTGGTTGGATAGGATATTAGGAGGATATATTACAAAGTTTGCAGTAGATTTCATTCAATTATACAGTGTTGTAGAAAGGGAATTTTTCAAAGGTATAAACAAAAGGTTCATGAAATCATTATGTATGTGTATAAACATTCTATTTTGTGAAAAACATGTGATGATAATGGAGTCTGACTGCTAAAAGGGTTCATGTACATAGGGGAACCGACGAATGGAAAGAGGATAGTTTGAGAACATGAGAGAATGAAGGAAGCAATGAAGAGGGAAGGAAGGAAATAAGAATGCAAGAAGAGGGTATACCAGAGGAGGAATATGAGTTTGGAGTATTACGCGGAGGAAGGAGGTACAAGAGGTGAAATAATGAGGCTAGGAAAGGAGAGACTCATAGTGAGATAGAGGGGAGAGAACCTTACACAATAATATGAATCGTGGAGATACCATATATAGGAGAGGAAGAAGATGAGTTTTAGTCCTATACAATAATAGAAGAGTCATTAATTCCTACTCAAACAGAGTCTTATGTTGAATCCGCAACCCTGTGTGCATCACCACAATCAGAGATAACAATTGAAGGCTTATCAAAAGAAATTGTAGTTATCCAAGGAGGACAAAGAAGCAGCAGTTCGAATAATGGAAGTAGTGTGTAGAGTCAGAGTCAAACTCAAATTCAACCAACATCACCAAGAGGAGAGACTACAGAAAGAAACATGGAAGGAGTAGATAATACTCTTAGACTTACTGAGTTCCAGGGAGTGGGGTCATAGGATCCATAACAACATTTGTTTGTCTGCAAAACAATTTGGGCTGCTAAGAATGTACAAGATGAGGATGTAGATATTGTGTAATTAACGACAACATTTAGAGGTCATGCACTAGTATGGTACATGAAGTTATAGATTATCACGCCTATAGGACAGGCCAGGACTTTGGCCAAAATAAAGAAAGCACTGCTGAAAGAGTTCAAGAAGCCAAATTCAGAGTCACAGTACATCACAAAAATCAAGGATATTAATTTCCAGATCCCAGATCAACAAAATCAAGAATGGTTTATTGTAAGGCTTCTACCACACATTCGTAAGCCATTGATTCAATAGAAGGTTGCGTCGCAACCCAAGGCATTGGAAACTGTAATGAAATTAGAGTCATATATGGTAGGAGATAGTGGAGGAATGACACGAGTTCAGATTCAATTGGTTGCGTTGACGATTCAACTGGTTGAACTTACAAAAGGGAATGATAAACAAGAACACATTTTGTGTACCAAGTGTAAAATTGACGACCATCACAAGGAAGAATGCCCAACATTCACGCAATATTTTGAAATTGGAGCCCCAAATCCATTATCAGGGGGATGATACTGCAATATATGTATGAAGTGGGGCCATCATCCTACTAAGTGTCTGTTACTACAAAAATATTAGAGTACACCAAGGAACTTGTTTTGCAATTTTTACAAGTCTGTGGGACATGAAGACAAGGATTGTCACGCAGTCGACTTGATGAGGGAACACACATTAGATATGTACAAGATTCAGGAGGAGAATGATGCAGCAGAAGGGAGTGGTATGCAATATAACAATCAAAGAGGTTTCAATCAAGGGAACAAAGGAAACTTTGGTAGAGTTCGAGGAAGAGGAAAGTTTGGTAGAGGAAGAGGACCGATAATATGTTATAATTGTAATCAACCAAGAAACGTGTCTCATGACTTATTGAACCCGTGTACAACATGCACATTCTACATAGAGTTGGATCATGTGACAGAGGATTTTCCTCAACTAGTTGTGAAATGGAAAGCCAAAGGTAACTAGAACCAGAATCAAAATCAGAATGTGCAGAAGATATCAGCTGAAAAATGGAATGAAGGACCAAGAATAACATTTGTTATGCGTGGAGGAGATAGAACATGGGATGATATGACAAATGGAGGAAATCTGACTAAGCAGTGAGTAAGGAAGTTAGCAGGGCCTATGCCAATTTTCATCCTCAACAAGAAAGGGAGACATATCAGAAAGTGAGAAAACAAGTACTTGGATAGGTTTTGGGAGCATCAACATCATTTGTGCCTCGTATAGAAGATCACGTTGTTCCAGATAGACCGAATGGAAAGGTAAGAACACTAACAAAATTATTGAGGAGTTGTGTAGAGCTAATGAAGGATGAAATTGCGTTTAGTACACTATACGACATAATTGATCACTGCACATGAGGAAAGGAAACTCCTATCGCATAAAGGATGGTAAATTAGGTACTACATAGGAAGAGTACCAATGAATAATTTAGATTCAATGCATAGATTGGGGAGTATGATGTGGATAATGTCATCTTGGACTTGATATCAAACGTGAATGTTTTACCTAAGAAGACATGGGATATGATGGGAAAACCCAAGTTAGTGCGGTCTCTTGTTCAGTTAAGGCTCACAAATCACCACAAAATAGTCTTGATTGGTTGTTTGATAGGAGTAATTGTGAGCATAGATGGGGTACACAGCATGACAGAGTTTGAAGTTATTGAGATCATGGAAAACAATCAACCATATCCATCACTGATGGGACTGGAATGGGTTTTTTATAACCAGACAATCATTAACTTGAAAAGGAAGAAGATGATATTTGAGGTTGGAGATTTGAAAGTTACTACACCCTTGGACCCATCATAAGGAAAAAGATACATAGAGCCAACAAGAGGGAATGTGATTGACAAATTATATAAAATGACTATGTGGATGGAGGATTATGTCAAACCGACAATGGATGGTTGTTACACATGAAATGTTCACACCTAGGTAACTCGCTCTAAGTGTCGTAAAGTGTCATATAAGTGTCTCATACACCTTGACAACATGGAGTAACCTATGTCACAAACCCTAGTCAATGTGGAGGAGGAATATATTACATGAAGGCCAAAATACCAAGTGCACGCGAATTATTATTAATATTCATGAAAAATAAATTAATTAAGTGTGTGTTGGCCCTCGACCAAGTTTTGAGTAAAAATTGGTTGGGTTTGACCACTTTTGGGACTTCGACACAATGGTCGAAGATGGAGCACCCAGGCAGAGCTAAGATTCTGGGATATCACTTATTTTGTGGGCTTGTGGATCCAACATGGGGTTCATTAGGTTTTATGTAATGGGTTATGGGATGTCGGCCCATGGATTTACCCATGATTATTCCTTTTTGTAAATGTATAAACATGTAAGGGTGTAATGTAGAAGTAGGAAGTGGCTAAGTGCAAGCGATGTAACTAGATATGTGCTAAGTCAGTAGCTAAGTGAAAGAGGCAAGTAGTTTTGAGTTTCTTTGTGCAATAGAACATGTATGTAAGGCTTTGTGCTTGATAGAGGAGTTGGCTCTGTGCCTTAACCTGATTTTGGGGAAGGTGGATTTGTTGCACAGTGTGAAAATCACCTGTCCATTGCAAAGCTTGGCTCTGTGGATTAGTGCACATGAGAAGACAATTGTAAGAGATTGAAGAAGAATGATAAATAAGAAGAAGTCGTTGGTGGATGTAGCCCCACATTGGGGTGAACCACGTTGATCATGTGTTGATGGCTTGCTTTGTGCTATGATTACGTTGTAGATCTGCTTAATGCATTGATTATAATGAATGATAAATAGATCTATGAATGCTTAGTTCTTTTTATATCTTGAATATGTTAGATCTAACTTCTGATGCTAAGTGCGAAGTGTATGTTATCATTATTACTGCGTTGAATTGTACTTAGGGTTTGATCTGCGATGTGAATAAAGATAATAAATTAATAGGTGTTGTCCCTAAGTACATTGTGAGGTGTTATAATCACAGATATGTGTGCCATCTTGGTTACAAACACTTGAGTCCTGTAATCCCCCCTGCCTCTACCTCAGGTGAGACTGCATCTTCTTCGCAGGTGTTGTCGAAAGGGCCAGTAGTTAGGGTTTTTATGGTGCACTGTTGAAGCGTTGAACCCTGGGTCTGCCCCTATGCCATAAGAGAAGATAATAATAAGAATAGAAAGAGGAACCCAGAGACTCACATCATAGGAAAGAAGGCAAGGAAGCTCAGTAAGAAGAAAACAAAATTAGAAAAACTACAAGAAGTTATAGAGAAGAATTCACAGGAGGTAGGCTCTGAACCTCACCGGAACAACAGAACCATGCAGAATGGGACTTCGCCGTGGCGAAGCCATATGACCGTTGGATGCACCCTAACTGTTAGAACGACACTCTGAACAGTTAGGAAACACATTTATGGGTGAATAGACTGTGTTTGGGATGTTGAGACCGCACCATAACACACTGATTTGTATTGATTGAGGCATTCCTGCCCGTTGGAGGAATCTGTTACGACACTTGCTTATTTAACCCATCGGACGCTGTGCCATGACCACTTTTTTCTACCTATGATTTTTTGAGCTAATAAAGAAGTGATTGTGTGTGTCGATTTGTGCTGTCAGGCCTCACCATCTGTTGTTTTCCCCACTATCCATTCAGCTACCCTGACTTATTTGTTAATAGAGAGAATGTCAACCGAGCGCACTGAGATAGAGAAATCCGTCGAAGAAGTTCTAAAGAAGTTTATGGCTAATAAAGATATGTCTGAGGGAGTAGAAGTATCATAGACCAGGGGACTATAGGCATCCCCCTTGACTAGATGTCACTTGAAACGTGTTAGCCATGCTACTGAGATGCGAAGTAATCATCATGACGATCTGGCTAACGTGAAGCAGATCCCGTCGATATTACCCGATTGCATCCTACCTTTAGATGGAGCGGTTAATTGCGACAACATTCCATGGGACTTTGGGTATACTTTGATCATCGTGTACATCCCGAAGGGGATATGCATAGAATGAAGCCAATTGGGACAGATCCCAGCCTTGAAGAACACCGATTTCAACCTTGATGAAAAAAATAACTATGCGATGCTCGTGCCCTACATATATCTGATGAAGATAGACTGGGAAGAAGCCTCGCATCGTCTCCCAGCCTTGGATAAAGGAGCTTGTGTAGTCCATGATACTCAACGTGATGAAGATCCCTCATTTTGGTCAACATCAGGAGGTTAACGCTTGCGTTAAACTCCTCTTGGAGTGATATCATGCAGGATACCTATAGCTCGACAGGTGCATCACTATGGATCCGACACTGATCCACCTGATCACAGGATTGAGCATGTAGGGCCCCGACCCTCAGTCGTTCTACCCAGGAAAGGCCTTAGATCGCTCCCTAACATAACTCATTAAGGAAGCATATGACGAAGTTGAGAAGGGAAAGTGAGGCTACAAGGTAGACTCCATCCAAGATGGTGTAGTGTGCCTAGATTGTCAGTTTATAGCTGGAAATCTCGTCAGAAAGAATCACCCCACATAGTTCACCGGGTTCATGGTGGACCTAGCAGGAAAATGTGTGGAGGGGATGCAAATGAATTGGGTGAGCTACCTCATCAACAAGCTCGAGAAATACTGTTGCGAACCATAGGACCAAGGATACAACTTTCATTTTTAGATGGTTGTTGGTGTTGATCACATTTGTCGCTTGGAAAATGCCGGAAGGAGCAACCTTCTTAGAGATAGAACCATTAGAGTCGTTGGCCGCAAAGTTCTCGACCCTATGGTACATGAATGACATGTCAAAGTAGTGGCAGTTGAACGAAGTATTCCACGCCTACTATCAGTAGATGAAGGTTTCTATTGAGTCGTTCCCACACATGAATCCATGAACATTGCAACAGTATAGACCGATGGATAATTTTCATGCAAATTGAAATTTCATTTATATCACTGTGCATGGGGATGAGAGCAAGGAGCAATTACAGTCTTACTATAAGTTGACTGACGAAGATATGGAGGAGATCACCAAGGAATGGTCAATAGAGTTCTTTGTATCTATAGATGATGCAAAACTCTCTAACTTTGAAATCATCAGAAGCCCCTTGGTCACCCAGGCTGAGCATGTCAGACAGACCAGTGTGAAGAAGAAGAAGAAGGAGGAAGTTCAAAACATAGAAATTGATGAGGAGGATAGCGCATCAGAGGAAAGTAGACCTGAGTCACCCATAGGAGGAGGAGGAGGAGATGAAGTAAATCAAGAAGGAGGAGGGGAAGAAGGAGAAAACAAAGAATAAGGAGAAGCTACACCGTCGGAGGACCCCCCTACCGAGGCAAAAACATCAAAGAAGAGAAAGGTTTCTTCGCAGAAACCCTCAACAAGAAAAAAGACTTGCATCAGTAAGCCCTAGATGGAGGCCACCCTCACAGAAGATGATATAATCCTAGTCTGCAGAGCGATGGAAGATGCATCCAAGGACCTATTAAAAATATATGGTGTGAAGCAGGAGGATATATATGTTAGAGTTGAGAAGGAATTGCAGGAAATTCAGTGAGCCATTGAATTGAGCCGCGCAGTATCCACTGTGCCTTCCTCGTTGGATACTGCAAAGTTGGGGGATGAACCAGCCCAACTTTGATGAATTGCAGATGCAACAGAGGCTCGACTTCAATGAGTCCAAGAAGAAAAGGAGCAGGCTATAGAAGCCCTGAAGAAAGAGAAAGAGGATATCTCGGAGCAACTTCAAGTTTCACGGTACTGCGTGACCGCTTATGAAAATGAGAAGGATGAGTTTTGGGTGATGCTCGAGGAAGACAAAGTGCAGATACAGAAAGAAAAGGACCAGCTACTTACAGAGAAGACTGCAGCCAAAGAAGTGGTAAGCAAAGCACTTCGCTCTGTGCCAGGATCAACACAAGAGGAACATGAGGCAGTTGAGGTCTGAGTGACGAAGCTCACTGAGGCCATCCAAAAGCTTCAAGCAAGGGTAACAAAGTTGGACCTTCAAGCAGTACCAAGCACTCCGCAGGAAGTGTGCGACTAGAGGGAGGAAGTTGTTAAGAGTGCAGTTGGAAGGATCAAGGTCCTCACCTTAGAATGCAAGTAGCTAAGCGACAGAAGTGCACAGACCTATGAATTCCTCATATAATACCTAGAGCTTAGGAAGTTCAAAGCACAGCTACAGGAGGCACAACAATAGGCACTGATAGTACAAGCACAGATGAAGTCACTCACTGCGATCTACAGAATGAAGAGATAACAAGAAAAACACGCAACACAGTAGCAGATTACTGCCATCTAGGGCAGAGTCATGGAGGTCACACAGAAGCTACAACCGGTGTAGGAGGAAGCCTACGCAATGTTTGAAGATATCGAAGGGAAAGGATCACAACTCGACCAAGTGGTTGCAATAGTGGAACAATGCTTGGAAGGACCTGTTACAGAGAAAATGATCCAGGACTTCGCTGAGCAGGAAGATCAGGCGAAGAAATAAGTCGAGACAGCTCGAGCCAAACTCAAGGCCTTTGAATCAACACTTCCTAGATCTGAGTGACTCAGGACAAGTCACAGGTGAGTGTTGGGGGCTTGTTGGCCCTCGACCAGGTTTTGAGGAAACATTGGTCAGGTTTGACCACTTTTGGAACTTTGATGCAGTGGGTGAAGATGGAGCACCTAGGTGGAGTTGAGATCGCAAGATATCACTTATTTTGTGGGCTTGGGGACCCAGCATGGGGTTCATTAGGGTTTATGTAATGGGTTATGGGATGTCGGCCCTTGGGTTTACCCATGATTAGGACTTTTTGTAAATGTATAAACATGTAAGTGTGTAATGTAGAAGTAGGAAGTGGCTAAGTGCAAGTGATGTAAGTAGCTATGTGCTAAGTCAATATCTAAATGCAAGAGGCAAGTAGTTTTGAGTTGCTTTATGCAACATAACATGTATGTAAGGCTCTGTGCTTGATAGAGGAGTTGGCATCACTTATTTTGTGGGCTTGGGGACCCAGCATGGGGTTCANATTTTGGGGAAGGTGGATCTTGTGCGTAGTGTGCAGATCACCTGTCTAGTGCAAAGCTTGGATCTGTGGCTTAGTGCATAGGAGCAGACAATTGTAAGATATTGAAGAACACTAATAAAGAAGAAGAAGTTGTTGGTGGACGTAGCCCCACACTGGGGTGAACCACATATATCATGTGTTGATTGTTTTCTTTGTGCTATGATTATGTTGTAGATCTACTTAGTGCATTGATTATAATGAATGATAAATAGATCTATGAATGCTTATTGCTTTTTCTATGTTAAATATGTTATATCTAACTTCTGATGCTAAGTGTGAAGTGTATGTTATTGTTATTATTTTGCCAAATTGTACTTGGGGTTTGATATGCGATGTGAACAAAGCTAATAAATTAATATGTGTTGTCCCAAGTACTTTGCGAGGTGTTATAATCACATATTTGTGTCCCATATTGGTTACATACACTTGATTCCTGTAACCCCCCTGCCTCTACATTAGGTGAGATTGCATTTGCTTCGCAAGTGTTTGCGAAAGGGTCGGTAGTTAGGGTTTTGTTGGTGTGTTGTTGAAGTGTTGAACCCTAGGTCTGCCCCCGTGCCAACAATGTGAGAATCAAGTGCACATGAATTATTATCAATATTCATGAAAAATAAATTAATTAAGTGTGAGAATCCACCTCACTTTTGGTTTCCTATTTTTTAGGGAAGGTGGAGGATCTCATGGATGATTGAAATATTTCCTCCTTAAAATCCTTGAGAGATATTTCCTCCCTAAAATCCTTAAGAGATATTTTCTCCCTAAATATCTTTCAGATCCCTTTTTAGTGGATCTAATGAGTGATCCTCTCCATGGTGTTTAAGCCTCCAAATCCTATATAATGAGGACTTTCCATGGATATGGAAAAAGGCATATTGGAGGTATCAAACCTATGGTATTGGGAGAAAGCTTTAGGATATCAAACCTATGATTTTGGAAGCTTTGTGCAAGGACTGGATCAGGAGGACTTGGAGAGGTTGTTGTGACTTCATCTATGTTTTGTAAGTATCTCTTTCGAGTTCTCATTAATATATGCTTGGCCTATTCCCTTCTAATATATGTATCTTCACATATGTTGTCTATTATAGATGGATTTGATTAGATTAATATTATAGGGTAGAGTAGGAGTTCTTTGTCTTCTTGTTTTCCATTGCATTGCAGGTGTTGAATGGTGCCAAGGAGCTTGGGGATCAAGCTCAAATTGGAGCAACGAGGACAAACACCTGAATAAGGTGCATCATACTTTCTTCCTTCTACTTCTCTTTTTGATTAGGTAATTAGATTCAAAGGGATATTAGTGTCCAATGTTAGCATATTATTGTCTTGGTATAGGGGTCTAGATCCAAGGGGATATTCACCTATCTGTAGGGGGAGTTTCCTATAACAATGGTGCGTTGAGTTGGAGAAGTATTAGTTCGTGTGCATCATATTCAAAAGTAGGTCTAGAGCATTGGAAATAAAGGATACATGAAGTGTCAACTAGACGATGTGCATGCATAAACTGATCCTTGCATTGGATTGGAATAGAGATATATGATTCACCCATGTATGACATATTAATTGATATAAGCATGTTTTTAAAGGAATTTGAATTGCAGATACCCGGAAAACAAATGTTGTTAGCACTTGATGTCGTCCTAAAAGAAACTCCAGCTAGATGGTGGGATACACATAGAGAAGGGATAAAATATTAGTCACAATGCAATAGACTCATGCAAATAAGGTTTGGTAGTGAGGAAGAAGACATTGCGCAAAAGAATACATGAGAGAGTGACCCAGCATGCCATGTTGAGCAATGCAAGGATTTATGGAGTTCAATACTAGAGATAGAATGGACACACAAATTTCTACACACACTAGACACAATTCCGAAGAACTGATATTTGGAATTGGAAATGCATGTAGAAATGACATGATCGGAAGATTTGATCCAGAGGTTCAGAGTCTCATTCACATTTGAACATGAATCTCCATCAATAGATGCAACATTATCGGCTATTAAAAGTAATCTTTTCTTGGAAGAAGGAATGATGGAGGTAGTATCATTGTGCTGTGTACACAGAGACAATATAAATTTCCATGAGTTATTGGAATTCTACAATGTAGTTAAGGTAGAAGAGGATGAAGAAGATCCTAGGAATCTACAAGTACCTGAGACAGAAGGAGAATGAACAGTAGAAGGGCCAACATTTGAGCCCACCACATACACACAACCGATAAAGACGTGGAAGGTAAACGTTGGGACAACATAGAATCCCAAGTTCGTGCAAATAGGAGATTATTGGAGTGATGAGACAATATATAAGATTGCAGAGTTACTGGTAGAATACCAAGACCTATTCCAAATGATATTTTAAGAGATGAAGGGGATAGCGAGAGACTTAGGTGAGATGAATATTCCATTGAAACCAGGCACTAAGCTAGTGTGCTAGATTCCTTATAGGTTAAATCCAAAGTACAAAGATAAGGTGAAAGTTGAACTAGAGATGATGTTGGACACATGAATTATTGAACTGGTAGATGAATCTGAATGGATTAGTCCAATGGTAGTGTGGGGAAGAATGACAGGAGGGATCACGAAGGGATCTGAGGAAGTTGACTGACAAATGTTTACATTATCCATTTCCAACACCATTCACAGATGAGGTACTGGAGAATGTAGTAGGATAAAAGACTTATTCTTTCATGGATGGATTCTTCGGGTACCATCAAATAAAAATTGCATAGGAGGATCGATAAAAGACCACTTTCATGATAGAGTGGGGGAGATATCAGTATACATTCATGCCCTTTGGACTAAAGAATGTCCCGGCGATGTTTTGCAGAGTAGTGGTTGCAGTGTTCAAGGAATTTATTCATAAGTTCCTTGAAGTTTACCTGGATGATTGCACTATGTTTAGTCCACCGAAGGATCACATAGAAGTACTCAAACTAATTTTGGATAGGTGCAAACATTGTCATATTTTTTTGAACCTGAAGAAGTGTATCTTTTGCACACCGTTTGGAACTTTTTTGGGACATGTAGTGTGCAAACATGGACTATTAGTAGATCCATATAAGATTGCAATAATTCTAGAGTTAGAACCTCCTACATCAATCAAAAAACTAAGGGAAATGTTGGGTCATACAGGTTATTACAGGAAATTTATCAAAGGATATGCTTAGATCACAACACCGATGGAAACGTTACTGAAGAAGGAAGAAACATTTCAATGGAATGAGGACTGCCAAAAGGGGTTTGACACCTTGAAACATAAATTGGTAACCATGCCAATTTTAATCTTTTTGGATTGGAATAAAGAGTTCCAAGTACATGTAGATGCATCGTCCATAGTGTTGGGCACAATGTTGTCACAACCAGGGGAAGGAGACATAGATCAACCAATCTCTTTTGCAAGTAGGAAGTTGTCTATAGTAGAGAAGAATTATACTACCACAGAATGAGAAGGATTGGAAATGGTCTATGTGCTACAAAAGTTCATACATTATTTATTGGGGTCTCACTTTCAGATGTATACATACCATTCTACATTAAAATACTTAGTCAATAAGTCAGTGTTGGGGGGGAGAATATGTAGATGGATACTATTGTTCAAGGAATAAGATTTTGAGGTGATAGTAAAATCATGGAAGATGAATGTAGGGCCAGATCATCTATCACTCATATTGTCAGGTGTAGATGCAGGAAATTTAGATGACAACTTACCAGGTGCACATCTATTTACAGTGAATATGGTGGATGATTACTTCTTGGACATTGTATAGTTTCTAAGTATAGGAATGGATCCATTAGAGATGGTAGTAGTGTAGAAGAAACAATTGGTAGTGAAAGCAATAAATTATCAGTTGATTGCAGAGAATTTATACAAGTTAAGTGCATATGGAATATTGAGGCATTGTGTATTGGAACAAAAGAGACCGATGATACTTGAAGAAACACATGATGAGATCACATGAGGATATTATGCAGGGAGAGAAACTACAAAAAATATTTTGTGTGCAGGGATTTTGTGGCCTACACTTCACAGAGATGTGAAGGAATATTGCCAGTCATGTGATGTATGTAAATGAGTGGGAAAGCCATCTAGGATGGATGAAATGCATTTAAATCCCTAGGTTACATTGAAAACATTTGAAAAGTGGGCCATAGACTTTGCAGGACCAATCAATCCACAAGAAATAAGATCATGGGAAAGGTACATCATCACTATGATGGAGTATTTGACAAGATGGCCAAAAGCCACCCCAGTTATGGATTTCACCGTAGAGACTAAATCCACGCATATTACTTAGTGATCAAGGCACACACTTTCTGAATAATACAATTGCAACATTGACTAAGGAGTTCCAAATCCATCATCAGAAGAGTACCCTATATCATCCTTGGGCTAATGGAACAGTGGATGCTTTCAATAAAATCTTGGAGAATTCCTTGACCAAAATTTTCAATGTAGGGAGAGAGGATTGGAACTTAAGAGTTCTTGCAGTATTATGGGCGTATAAGATGAAAAGTAAGAAGTTGGCAGGTAAGACACCTTTCACATGGGTATATGGGCAAGAAGCAGTGATGCCAATGGAGTTCATTATACCTAGCCTTCCCACTACAAAAATCATTGAGCTATCGTACACTGGAGAAATAGAGGAGAGATTGACACATTTAGTACAGCTTGAGGAAAATCAGTTTGTCATAGGTTTTTATTAGCAAGTTTAGAAGGATAGACAGAAATATTGGCATGAGCGATAGATCAAACAGAAAAAGTTTTGATTAGGAGATGTGGTACTACTCTATGACAACAATTTCATTCAGTATCCAGGAAAGTTTAGAATACACTGGTTAGGACCCTATGTGATTCAACAGGTAACAAAGATAGGTGTTGTGCGGTTGGAAAACTTGAATGGAGAATTCTTTGGAGGAATGATGAATGGAAGCTGACTAAAACTCTATTGAGATGGATGATAGTCTGCGTGGTAAAATGGGTTGTGACAGAATCAATGTATTATAGTAGTTGTACCATAGTAGGAAGGAAAAAAAAGAAAAACAAATAAAAATTAGATAGGGAAAAAAGAAAAATATTATAGAGTACAAGGCCTGGGAGATTGCGCAAAAGGGATGACTATCATGCATTAGAATTGAACTATGTCAATTCATGAAAGAATACATAGAAGATATGTACTATGAAGCACATTGATGCAACAATAAGAACCATTGCGCAGTTTGGCTATGACAAGACCGTTAAAATCATTAAATCATGAAAATGATAGCTGCGAAGCGGGAGTGACAGGTCATAAAGGTGTCATAGAGTATTAAATGGTAAAAACCTCCAGATATCACGATAGATTGGAAGTATGAGGGAAAAATCACACGATGGATTTGGTAATAAAGGAGAATTTAGTTAAAACAATCATCACTCTTGGTGGTGGATTGGACAAGGAAGTTAAGGCTGGATCAGACATGTATAGTTGGCATGAAGAAATAAAAAAAAATAGAAGGTTGTGAAGGGTAAGTCATTGTTTCATGCGAGTAGGAGAAAAACATAATGAACTAGAGTGAATTCGAGAGCACCGGATCTAAACCAAAACTACATGTGAAGATACATAGAGTTAGGCCAATAACCTGTCATAGGAAAGGAATGGCACTGTTGAAAGTTGGGGGACCGTATGTAGCAACAAGAAAATAGGAGAAGCGATCAGTAGAATCACCATAGGTTGAAACGGTCATGAGAGATTCAACTTCGGTGCCACCAACAAGATTTCACAGAGACTACCTGCCAGTATGGATGGACAATGTACCACCTGCCAATTTACCAATCAATCGGAAGTACCCATTTCCTATAACACCAGTTCCAACTGGTATAAGTAGTGATCCAAAAAGATCTTTTAATGATTGTGGTTGAGTTTTTAATTGCATGTGATTATTAACCATTTAAGAAGCTAATAAAAGAGGATGAAGATGAGAGAATATATCACATCCATAATACAAAATACAGATCTGAAATGAAACAATAAGAACAACAAACCATAACAAGAGAAGTGATAATGGAGTTCGACACAAAATTGCCTACGTCTCCGGGCCTTTGTCTTAGTGGGGGAGGCTTCTTTATTTATGTTCAAAGATCAAAAGGTACATCATATCAGTGCCATTAGGCTACAAGACTAATCCATTCATGTTCTTCCAGATCTCTAGAACCCAACAGAAGAAATGACACACAAAACGGATAACCGGAGCTCCCATAAATGGCCTGCAAGTGTCTGCTCCTCAACAACTCCTTTGCATAAAAATGGATTTGGTTTGGGTTCCCTTCGACATAAATCTACTATGACTATCCTCCATGGCCTCAAATAGGCTTTTTTTTTATAGATCTGAAGTTGGTTATTCATCCCCAACTTCCTCCCAAAATCTGGGCTCAAAAAGAGTCCAATATCCCCCAAAATGGGCAAAATCCTCTTATTAGAGGCCAAAAATCAATTTAAAATCCAAAAACATTATAATAAAACCCATTTATCCAAAAATATATTGGTTAAGCCCCATAGACCTGGCACGTGCACTTAAAACATGGGCATACAAGTTTCATATGACCAATCTCTAGCGCAAAGGGCTAAGCGTTGGCCTTACAACCGTTCTCAGCTCCTAGTTTCAGGCGCATATCATGTGACCTGTGGATTATGAGATATATATCCGCACGAATAGGGATATTCTTAAAACCCTGCTCCTAGATATATGGCAGATGATAGGACCATGCCCTTAATTCAATGGATGGGTGGTTATGCCATTACTCCATGCCCTCGGTTGTATGCTTGTATCCAAATACCACGGGCTGGGGCTTAGCCCCAGCCTCCATTTGTTCCATTTAAAACATGCCACCACTTTATATATATTAAAGTGGGTTTATATTAATAAGAAATAGTTGGGCGTGTTTGTAATAGGAATCTACCCAAAGCGTCTACCTTGCCAATAGGTTATGGGGTCGAACACCATGACGCTCCATTGCAATTTTTCCAATGAACCTAATGTCCAACCAATGGGTGCCACGTGGCAGGCCATGCTTGGGCCACATGGCACCAAACAACTTGTCGAGGATGTGCCACTTTTCCACATCTGATTGGATCTTCCATTTTCCCAGTCAACCTGTTACTGTGCTGCCATGTCACTTCTGCCACTGCCACGTGTCACCTCTAGAGAGTGCCATGTCACCTTTTGACTGTTGACGTTTTTTTTACTTTTTCGTTTTTTGGGAAAACAATCAAAGTTTGATAACTCTCTTATACGACACCCATTTGAGAAAGTGAATATATGGCTGGAATCAACGCCATGATCCAGTCGCAATGAAATTGGTTTCGTATGATTATGAGAACTTCCATTTTTGAGCCTTTTTTAGTCCTATCAGGCTTCTGGATTTGATTCTGGATCACACCTCCCCACTAAAGGACCTTTTGGTCCCGAAAAGGTCACTGACCAGTCAACAAGCTCGAGATAAGCCACCCGGATTATCCTCTGTCTCTGAACTCTGTCCTATGCACCTGTCTCATCAAGATCAACTATAACACAATCATGACAATTGACAACATATTGTTAGCCATTTGAACCTTGTTACATATTACTAAAGCCACTATCATCCATGTAGACAAAATTACTAATGATAGCATAAAAAAGATGACTGCAAATGAGCTGATATACTTTTGATATTTGCACGACATGGGCTTATCTTGAAGCAACTTATGATTGATTTTCCATTCAACAATCATTTCCTGTTATTTCTTAAGATAGATTACTTCATTTGAAACAATTATAGGTTTGTTTCTTTCTTGAACTGCCTTCTTTAACTGTTCCATTGTTTGAAGAGTTTTATTTTCCTTAACATGATGAGCATGAACCACATAATCTTGACTTGCTTTGGTTAATTGATATTGATTCTTTGTCTTGTAGAAGATTTCCTTATGATCATATAAGTATGAACTACCTAAGACCATCCAACATTCACTTAATGACACTACATCACATGTTACCTCATCCACATACTTAGATGAAATTGAAAATTTGATTGTGCACTGCTTTGTTATGTGCATTTGATGATGATTTCTTATCCATTTAAGTGTGTAAGGATTATGATGAGTTTTTGTTTTTAACCCCAATTGCTTAACCAATTCTTCAGAGATTAGATTAGCTTGATATCCATTGTCGATTAATGTGTCTATCTTAGTGTGTCGCATGATGGTCCTTATATGAAACAAGTTACTTATACAATCAATGCCTTAACTAATTTTACCTATCATACCAACCAATGAGATCTTTGATTCATCACCTGAATCTGATCCCAAGTCTATGGGTCTTGTTGTCACTGCCACTGTTTTCATTCCCTTCTTTTCCTTGAACCACTTTTGCCTCTTCTTGGGATGCAACTGCCAACATCTGTCCTCGTCATGTCCCTCTTTCTTTCAATTCTTGCAAGAGGGTTTCCCTTCCTTCCTCGTCACTGTATTTGAATTCTTTCCATGTCATTTCCTCTTGTCCTCTTTCCTTGAAGGAGATGATTCCCCTGACACACCTGCTTTTGCTGCTTCAATATACATATCTTGAACAGAAACCTCATCAAGGTTAGTGGGTCCAAACATGAATACAATGTTTCTAATATGTGCAGGTAAACCTCCTATGTACTTTATAAGGGTTTCCTGTGTATGTAAAGGGATATCTAACGTCAATGCCATTTTTCAAAAGCCATCAATATACTCTTGCACTATTTGTCCTTTTCTTAGTTTTAAAGATTACCATTCAATTAATGATTTTTCTTTATAACCCGAAGAATAGAATTGTTTCCTAAGTGCAGAAATGAAGCTTTCCAATGATGGAAATACATTGCCCACTTGTTGCGTTCCATTTTGCAAATTGCTTTGTCACTAGATGAGAGTTGTGCTTGCAAGTCTCAAAGATGCCAACTTGATTTGTGTGGCCTCATCCTTGATCTGTTGCACACTACAGTAAAATTCCATCTGCCTGATCCAATTGTCAAGTTTCACTCATTTACTTCACCATAATATACGGGTAACTCAAATTTAACATCAAGTTTTAACAATGGCATTTCATTCTTATGTTTATGAACATGTTTCTTTGCATTAGATTTAGAACTTGAACTTGAAGAAGAAGGAGAAGAAGGAGGTGATGATGGAGGTGAAGGATGAATCTGAGGAGGATCCTTTTCCTCTTCACTTTTTCCCTTTGAAGATTCACACAGATTTGGTATTTTCCATTACAAGTAATCCTCATACAAAACTTTCACCATCTCCGACATAGCAAGGAAATTTTTACAAAACTCTTTCTCATCCTAAGAAAGCCCTTCTTCCGATGCCATCTTCTCACTGTGAGAAGATATTTTTCTCAATCTAATTAATGGATTCTCTGCAACAATATCACCTTCACCATGCTGTATATTTTCCCTGGTTATCATGCAAAACTCAAATCCAAATGTCAACTAGCTCTGATACCACTTGATCCAAAAAGATCTTTTAATGACTGTGGTTGTGTTTTTAATTGCATGTGATTATTAACCATTTAAGAAGCTAATGAAAGAGGATGAATATGAGAGAATATATCACATACATAGTACAAAATATAGATCTGAACTGAAGCAATAAGAACAACAAACCATAACAAGAGAAGTGATAACGAAGTTCGACACAAAATTGCCTACATCTCTGGGCCTTTGTCTTAGTGGGGGAGGCTTCTTTATTTCTGTTCAAAGATGAAAAATTACATCGTAGTAGTTCCATTAGGCTACAAGAATGATCTGGTCATTTTCTTCCAGATCTCTAGAACCCAACAAAAGAAACGACATGCAAAACGGATGACCGGAGCTCCCAGAAATGGCCCACAAGTGTCTGCTCCTCAACAACGCCCCTACATAAAAATGGCTTTGGATTGGCTTCCCTTCAACATAAATATACTCTGACTATCCTCCATGGCCTCACATAGGTCTAGTTTTTATGTATCTGAAGTTGGTTATCCATCCCCAACTTCCTCCCAAATCTAGGCTCAAAAAGAGTCCAATATCCCCCAAAATGGGCAAAATCCTCTTATTACAGGCCAAAAATCAATTTAAAATCCAAAAACATTATAATAAAACCCATTGCTACAAAAATATATGGGTTAAGCCCCATAGACCTAGCGCGTGCACTTAAAATGTGGGCATATGAGTTTCATATGGGCAAGCGCTAGCCCAAAGGGCTAAGCGCTGGCCTTACAACAGTTCTCAGCTCCTGGTTTTCGAGCACATATCATGTGACCTGTGGATTATCAGATATACCTCTGCGCGCATAGGGATATGATTAAAACCCCACTCCTGGATATATGGTAGATGATAGGACCATGCCCTTGATTCAATGGATGGGCAGTTATGCCATTACTTCGCGCCCTCAGTTGTATGCTTGTATCCAAAGACCACGGGTTGGGGCTTAGCCCCAACCCCCATTTGCGCCATTTAAAACATGCCACCACTTTATATATATTAAAGTGGGTTTATATTAATAAGCAACACTTGGGCACATTGGTAATAGGAATCTACCTAAAGTGATTGCCTTGCCAATAGGTTATGGGGTTGAACCCCATGAGCTCCATTACGATTTTGCCAGTGAACCTAATGTCCAAGCAATGGGTGCCATGTGGCACCAAAAAACTTGTCGAGAATGTGCCACTTGTCCAAATATGATTGGATCTTCCATTTTCCTAGTCAACCTATTGCTGTGCTACCATGTCACTTCTTCCACTGCCACGTCTCACCTCCAGAGAGTGCCACATCACCTTTTGACTGTTGACTTTTTTTTTACTTTTTCGTTATTTGGGAAAACAGTCAGAGTGCGATAACTCTTGCATACAACACTCATTTGAGAAAGTGAATATATGGAAGGAATTAGCACGATGAGCCGATCACAATGAAATTGGTTTCTTCCGATTCCGAGAACTTTCATTTTTTGAGCCTTTTTTAGCCCTGTTAGGCTCTTGGATTCGATTCTAGATCAAGTAGTGAGGAAAACATGTTCCAAAATATTTCTAGCCTTAATTTTATGGACTACGAAATCTTTGATGTATGAAAGTTCCCGAAG
Source organism: Picea mariana (assembly GCA_032191745.1). Taxonomy (NCBI): domain Eukaryota; kingdom Viridiplantae; phylum Streptophyta; class Pinopsida; order Pinales; family Pinaceae; genus Picea; species Picea mariana. The sequence continues at coordinate 104,494 of JASDQU010241369.1, forward strand.
TTGGATAGGGAACAATATTTGTGCACTAGAAGCATCCTAGGAATAGGAGCAATCCTTCTAGAGCCATAGGAGTGGGCGTGGTTGGAGAAGGAAAGAATATTGAACCTATTGGTAATCCCTCATTTCAGGCAGAGTACATAAATTAATGCATCTGTGAAGGTATTGCTAATTTGTATTCATGGGGGGACACTCTGGTTGGATTCCGCACTATCAATTGATATTGTGTTGATTACACATATAATAGGACTTCCAAAGGCCAACAATAACCGTACCATTTTATTTAACAAGGTAGGAGAGAGAGCCCTTTAGAGTTAGTGAAGGAAAAATTCCATATGTCTAGGGGTAAGAGGGGTTTGGATGTCAAAAACATCAATGATAAAAATGTGAGGATTTCAACGTATGTATTGGTTTGCAAGATGCTATGGAAATGTCACAAAGATGAAGTACTATTATAACCATTTTTTCACACCAAGCCAAGTGTCTCAAGTGTTGTATTTCACTTTGTTAAGTGTCGCATATCACTTTTCTAAGTGTGACAATTGTGAGATCTCACCCCGTAAGTGTCGAAACTACATTAGAGTTGTTGGATTATTGAGAGGGGGGTGAATAAGTAATAGCGTAATTATAATCCTTTTTCTCCAAATAATCCAAGTGTTATATCAATGTATAATTATTATCCAATAATGAGAAATAAGAAATGAAAATCCACACACATACACAGTCGCTATAGCGAGAAAACCCCTCTATGGACTACACAAAGGGTCTAAAGTGTAGGCAAAGCTAATAGTCTAAAGTCTCCTACTTTTTATCACTATCCCAACATTACCCCAAAATCATACATAAAATACAAGAGAGAGGGATCTGGTAGGCCTACCTTAAACTCCGCGTCCGGTGTCGATCCCTTTGCACATGATTGTTTCTTGAATGCAAATCTCCTCCCAAGGCTGACTTGCATTCATCAAAAGATAAACAAGAAACTACAGGCATGCATTCTACATATGGATTAGTGGGTTAGACATCATAAACAAGAAATGTAAACAAATCATATAAGTTTAAGATGTCATTTGGCAGGACGAAAAAAGTACTTCTTTATATTAATCTCACAAAATCCGCTTACAACATGAGACTGACACTGCTCCTCGAACTTGGTCTTGGGATCCTCTTCACCATGCACCAACTACTTCCACATCTTCTTCTCCTCTTCAGTTATCTCTTAGGGAAATAGTAAGGGCTTTACAATTGGGGAAAAGGGGGATTGATAAAATGGGCAGAGCAGGGATGATTTTAGGGGCTAAATTTCGCTCATGGGCTAATTTTCCATGGTTTTTCCAAAAAAGAGATTTGCTATTTTAAAAATGATTCGCCCAAATTCTATAGGATACAACTATTTTAAGTTAAAAATAGCTAGAATTTTACAAAAACTATATAAAATCCTTAGAAATTTGAATATTTGTAAAAAAATATCGCCAAACATTTATAGTTGGCATATGAAGGATTAGTAAGATTCTCCAAGGTTTCTAAATTTTAAAATAAATTTCCATCCTTAAAATCATTCCTAGGGTAGAGTTTCTTTGCTCTCGTGCTTCTCCTTGAAATGGGACCCCAACCCCTTCTTTTATAGGCCAAAAGGGATAGTAACAGTTGGGGTAGCTGGCTATGGGCAGTCAAACAATTAAGCAACGGTCCGGAAACCAATATCCTATGCAAAATTCATTTTTTCGTGATATTCTGTGAGTGTACGTAGGCTGTAGTGGCTCAACAAGTGTGTGTACATGGGCAGTACTAGTGTAGGGCACGTACACCTTCAAAACAATGGATTTTAGAAGAGATGTTCAGTGATGGCTTGGAAAAGATAACAAGTTTAGATGGTCTGATGCCAGGTATGCATGTTTGGTGTAATTTAGGGTTATAACAGATGCCCCCTAACGTGTGAGGTCAGAAGAGCATCTAATGGCCGAAATACATTACAAATCTTCACCACTGTACGATGCGAGTGACCCTAGGGACCAGAGTTCAGGAGGTTCCATCTGGAAAAATAACAATTTGTCTCACTGAGGCGGGTATACCCATGCTCGAGATGAAATAAAATCATGGTTACCAATCAAATAAACTGCAGATCCATGTCATATAACTATATAAAGTGTAGCTGCGAGCAGTATACAATGTATCTACATCTGAAAAATCAAAAGATATACATGTATAGTATCCTTCTTCAAGAAGATAATGATGCCCGATGGTTGCAGATGAGGTCTTCAGTGCTTGAGAAACAACTTGAAAATCTTCAAAGCTCAAGTAGGAGTGTAATATGAGTGTACGACTTCACTACCCATAGGTCTTCAATGACTTATAGAGAAAAAACAAGAGAATATTGATGATGAGGCGTAGAACTTCATTGATTTTGGGCAAGGACTTGATTGGTCTTTTGGGGTGGCCAGGCATGAGGACAAGAGACAAACTGCAAAAGGGCTGGCTAAAGTTTAGTAAGACTTCCCTTGGACAAAAGCACGACAAAATATGAGACTCAAGGAGCATGGAATTGACACAAGTTCATGATGCAGGAGGCAATGTAAACTCTCCAAATGTTTAGAAGGGTAACCAAACGGAGGAGGACACAACTCTATGTAGCGAGAAAATCTTCCTAAGGTCATATTGAATCCTAGAGCTTGACGAAAAAAAAAAAGGATGTTCTTTGTCCAAGGGTGACTCATTGTGCTATCAACAAAAATAAAATACTTTTCCCTTCCTCTTTTTGGGGTATATTTGATTTTTTTGTCTTTTTCAATAATTTTGGGAAGCTTGAAAAAGAATAAAGAATGTTACGTTACAAAGGAGGATCGAGTGTCGCAAAAATACTAGTTCCAAGTGCAAGGAACACATTGATTCTTAGAGCAAGGGGACATATGTGGGAAAAGGACACTCGTGAAAAATCCTCCATGGTTCAAGGTGTCAAGATGCAGAGGAAAAGTGCTACAAGGCTTGCGTATAAGGCATGCTTTAGATGGTTCAGTTGAAAGAAACATGGAGCCAACATTAGGCCAAAGATGTAGGAATGCAAATATGATTAATCAGACACAATGATAACGTCCTTCGATGTAATTTTAACGAGCCCAGAGAAGGAAAGCTTGACGATTTTTCATTTTTAGAGAGTCTGAAAAAGCGTAAAAGGAGACTCCACCGGGGTACCTTTTTCGAAGGTAGTCTAGTCGGTTTGAAAAAGGGATAAACTAGCACCAAACATATGTCTATTCAAAATCATTTTAACGAGTGTGACAAAGACAATATCACTCGACAATCTTTTCAAATTTAAGGAGTCTTAAAAGAGCTTAAATATGGACTCCATGAGGGGTGTTCTTCTTGGCCAATTTAATGAGTGTGAAGAAACAAGATCACTCGACTATATTTTCAATTTTAGGGAGTCTAAAAAGGGCTTAACTATGGACTCTGTGGGGGGTTCCTTTTTAGTAAGTTTAGTCACTCAGGCCTGAAAAAGGGTTAAATATATACTTGAGAATACTCTTCTAGAGAACCAAATCTCCTAGAGTATACCTTTGTTCGTACTTTTGACCCTTCGGACCGAAAAAGGGGTAAACTACCACCAGACAGATGTGCCTTCAAATATCAGTTTAGTGAGCATGAAGGGCAACAAGATCACTCGACAATCTTTTCATATTTAGAGGGTCTGAAAAAGTGCTTAAAAGAAGACCCGTTGTGTTTTGGGAGTCCCGAGGGTGAGGTCAAGAGTGATAATGAATCATGCAAATGAGGTTCATAATCGTAATAAGGAAAAACTAATAAGGACTCCTGTTAAGCCCTAATACTGGCTCATTACCCCTCAGTTGGGGCATATTATATTAGTAATGTTATTTTGTTTATGTCGGCTTTAGGCCATTAGTTGTAATTATACTTCCTAGTCTCCTATATATACCAAGGAGACATTTTCATTTTGAATCATCTGGTACTTGAACATTTAAGTGGGGTAAAAGGAGGTTGACCCCTTAAAAAGGCTTATTATATGAAATTATCTCTTTTCAATGCGTTGAGTACTTTTTCTGAAGTTTTTCTATGCTGTATTGATATTTGGTTCTTAACATGGGTCTGAAACATTACATAAATTTTTTTATAGTATAGGGCCTCAGGAGCTGAATTTTGAGCCCAACGTACCTTGATCTGTCTACTAAATATCCTCCAAGCCGTTCCTTCTGAAACGTTGTAGAAAAAAAGTTATAGAGAAAATGCCAAGGTGTCTCAGATCAAGAAGAGAAACCCCAAGACCTTGAGCTCTGTAGGCTATTTACAAAAATTAGTAAGGTATCTGTGGTAAAATGTTCAGCTTCTGTTTCATCTTAAATTTGTAGATACACCATGTGTAACATAGGGTATCTGACTAGTCCTATTGACTAGTCTCAAGAAGGTGTTCCAGGTAAAACAATCATAACTTCTGCCTAGAGTATCCAAATTGAGTGGGATTGGTTTCATTGGATCGTGGACAGTCTGTAGTATTTCTGGTTCAAGTTTCATAATTTAATATCAATTATTTTGTGTAGGGAACGCTATACAAATGAGATCTCTTGGAAAGGCCAAAAATCGGAAAGTTGTGGGGAAGTTACCATAAATTCCACTTGGCATATCCAATTTTGATCAGACATGTGGCATTGTAGAGAAGAAATATCAGAGAACTACATAAAATAAAGTTTCATACCCAGAAGGGTTGAAACTTGGGAGATACAACAGAAGAAAGATTGTCTGGAAGAACCACTTCAAAATCAAGGCTCAAAAGTGATACTTGGCCAACATGCCACCCAAAAAGGGAACTTCTACACCAAATAAGCCTCTAGACAATCCTACTTGGACTTTTGATGAAGGTGAAGAAATGCATAGGTACATAACTGATTTACAAAAGAATATAGTAACAAAATATGAACTATAAGAGATGATGGAGGGTTTAAAAGGGGAGATCATGGAAGTATTGAAAAATTTCGTAACAGAGAACACACCTGAAAGTGAAAATGCATCCCATGAAATTCATGATGAGGACACAAGGAAGGTGAATCAAGAATGGAGAAACTCCAACTTTGGTTTGAAGACCAACCATGTTCTTAAGATTGATATGAGGAAGTTTGATGGAAAGGACCCGATCACATGGATACCTTAGATGGAGCAATTCTTTGATCTCCATAATGTGCCACATACACAAAAGGTACGAATTGATTCTTTATATTTAGAACCTAATCAATTTGTATGGTATTAACGGCTTTTTTCTCGCAAATCACTCGTCACTTGGACAATTTTCATGGAAGAAATGATAGCACACTATGAGGATACAAGGAGCAATACCTTCTTTAGCCAATTGATGAATCTCAAGCAAAAGGGTTTAGTTACCTAGCACATTGAGAACTTCCAAAGATTGAATATAAAGGTAACCGATATTCCATATGAGCACTTGATTGATATATTCATAGGAACTTTAAAGGATAATAGTCAACATGATGTTCGCCTTTGGGAACCCAAATCATTGGAGAATGCATTTCAGGTGGCAAGAAATGTTGAAAGTAAAAATATGGCTATGGCTACTAGAAGGACCAATCCTAACATCTATAGAGAGAACAATGCTCCTTCTTCTAAAACACCTCAACCTACAAGGTTGAAACCTCAATAATTGGAGGAAAGAAAAGCAAAAGGTTTATGCTTTAATTGTGACAGCAAGTACAATAATGGACATAAGTGTGGTGAGAAGAAATTATTCTACATAGATTGTGAAGAGGAAGAAGAACAAGAACAAGAACCATCTCAAGATGAAAACGTAGAAGCAATTTCGTCTAAA